>CAAKHC010004481.1:1968-43837 GCA_901007825.1 Macroramphosus scolopax | reverse complement strand
CCTTTTAATACCTCTCCTTTTTTTTTTCCTTCGGAAATCATATTGTTTGAAATTGCTTCCTCTGAGAGCAGAGAGCAGACCTTTCACCGAGCAGGAAGACGTCCGATCCCACCAATGCGTACAAATACGGATGTGAGCAAGTATCTAATAACAATAAAAAAAAAAAGTAGAAGTTTGTACTATTAATTACTTTATTCTTGCTAACTGTAGAAAATATTCAGTTCATTTGTTCTGAGTACTTTGCAGATTAACCCTCAGGAGTTCTTTTTTAATACCACCAAGTAGTCGGTGTTGGATTTAATCCTGGGGGAGATGGATTGTTACCAGGTGAGGAAGGACCAGCTGATAAGAACATGTCCGCCTCAGTGTGCAGCCTCCTGTTATTGTCCTGGCTGGACTCTCCCTCCCTTCCTCAAACTTAAAGCCTGTTTGTGATTTACTCCCGGTAAAGATCATCAGCTTAATCCAAAGGAACTCTGCACTACCTGATGATGCAGCGTAGTTTCCAACTGCCGGTATTAGCTGGTCGCTGGAAAAACAAGTGTCAGACAGGCAAACTTTCCTTTTGTCGCTGGTGTATCGGCTTCAGGCGCGGACAGAGGTTGAGCTTTTCCTCTCCCACATGTGGTCACGGGGGTGTCTTGTTTCCTTCCCCTTTTGCACACATTAAAGATAAAGAACACCCTGATTTTCCAACTTATTTCCATATATATACACCACGGAGGGACGGAGGGAGGGAGGCAGAGAGACAGAAGGACAAACGGTCACGGCCATTCAGACTATCGCTCCCACAAACACAACCAGTGTCAGCCAGGCAAATTCAAAGCCTTGTAGGGTGGACGACACAGTAGGAGCAGCGGTGAGGAGATGGAAGCAGCCGCTCATGGATTACACTCTGAAAGGTGGTAAGACAGAATAGATTGTTGTCTCTTGTTATTGCATCGTTAAATTAAGTTGGCCTGAATTCCAATACGGCTTTTAAGCAACGTATATCTTTCCATGTCCTTGCCAAGCAGGGCAATAACTCAAGATGTGTGACGTGTTGGAAAAACCTGCCAAACTGTTTCTCTCACTAATCTTGACATACGTTGTAACTCTCGGATCTCTAAACGAACGGCGAGAGTCAGAGGTTGGCATATATACGCGGAGTGTTTGTCACAGGTCATCCTTTCATGGGTTTTCTTAACCTCTCGATGATGGGGTCACTTGTGGCGTTCATAAAGCTGTCTGGCGAGCGGCCTTATAGGGTCATGCTCGACTGAGACGTGCCAGCTTGTCACTGCCATGTTTGGGTCTTACCCAAACTTTCACTAATGCTGGAGTCAAAGGGTGAAAGCAGGCACGCACACACACAGTGGAAATCCGACTGGCGCTCTGAGATACAGGAAGATAACGCGAACCAGGAGGTTTTGCCGGACACGGAAGCTCCTGCTATGTCGTTGTCAGAGAGGTCTGCTGGTGCTGTGCCACGGGCGAGATGGACTCAGCGCACAGCATCGGACCGGTCACGGAACTCAAAGGACAAACTCTCCTCGCTTTGACTTGCCCCCTAGTGACTTGTTATCCCCCTCTGTCTGTCCGTCATACATAACTTGGCATCGGCAATGGCAGAAATATAAACAAACAGCATATCGAATGTTTCTTTTTAGAATAACCTTATTTACATCTACATGATACAAGAACTTCCTCTCTCACTGTGTCCCTCTTTCTCTGTCATGGGAAAATGACTCTCATGCCACGGTGTCCAGTCCTCAAGCAATTCACAGGCAGAGAAGCTATTTTTATGCATACGATGCCCCCCCCTCCCCACACACAGGTCATTTCATTACCAGGAACATAGATGGACTGCAGTTGTCTATTTTGACTGATCATATGTGTATCTTTGTTTCCCCTTTCCCAATCCTCTAATCTCATCCACCCGTCCACCTCAGAGACTTCACCTCTTCTCCTCTACTCCACCTTTTCTTTGCCCTTTCTGTCCTCCCTGTCCAGTCTTTGAGCCTCAGGTGTGTGCGTTCGAAACTGTGAGCAGTGATGGGGGACTGGAGTCTCCTGGGGAATTTCCTAGAGGAAGTCCAGGAACACTCCACCTCAGTCGGGAAGGTCTGGCTCACCGTTCTCTTTATCTTCCGCATCCTGGTGCTGGGCACGGCGGCCGAGTCCTCCTGGGGGGACGAGCAGAGCGATTTCCTTTGCGACACACAGCAACCCGGTTGTACCAATGTGTGTTATGACAGCGCCTTCCCCATCGCCCACATCCGCTACTGGGTGCTGCAGATTGTCTTTGTCTCCACACCGTCCCTGATCTACATGGGCCATGCCATGCACAGTGTGCGCAGGGAGGAGAAACTTCAGCGAAAGGAGCAGGAGGAGAGGGAGGCAAGAGGGGAGGGCGGGGGAGACCTGGAGGGGGAAAAGGAGTACCTGCAGCAGAAGGAGAGTGTGAGGGAGATAAAATCTGATGGTACTAGCCGCTTTCGCCTGAAAGGGGCGCTGCTGCAGACTTACATCCTGAGCATCCTTATCCGAACAGTGATGGAAGTGACGTTCATCGTGGTGCAGTACATGATCTATGGCGTGTTCCTCAGGGCGTTGTACCTGTGCAAGGCATGGCCGTGCCCCAACCCCGTCAATTGCTATATGTCCAGACCCACCGAGAAGAACGTCTTTATCATCTTCATGCTGGTGGTGGCTGGCGTATCTCTGGTGCTCTCAGTTTTGGAGCTCTACCATCTCGGCTGGAAGAGTGTTAGGAAGTGCCTGCGCAAGAGGGTGATTCAGAGGAACAACAATAAATCTGTGACTGTGGCCACAACGGCGGCCTTGGAGCCCAACAGCCCACCGCTGCCCTCAGCCTCCTGCACTCCCCCTCCTGACTTCAACCAGTGCCTGGCAGCCCCAAGCTCCATGAACCCAATGACCTCCATGGTTTCTCACCCCTTCAATAACAGGATGGCGCTGCAGCAGAACTCAGTCAACCTGGCCACCGAGGGGCGTCACAGCTTTGACAGTCTGGAGGATGAGGAAGACTTCCTGACGATAAGATACAATCAGGCACCCACAAACCTGCCCAACAGTTGCTCACATTCACCGTTGCTTCACTGCGTGAAGGACAAACGCCGCCTGAGCAAGACGAGTGGAAGCAGCGGCCGGGTTCGTCAAGATGACCTTGCCGTATAGATTCAACACACGAGGGAAGGAGGGCTGGACCTTCGCAAACAAAGAGGATCAGTTGTGGAAGAGCAAAATCAAAGTGGGTATATGTTTTTTGTAAACTCTGGCATTGAAGCCTGACACTTGATTGTAGAAGACAGAAGAAACGTCCGCATTAGAGAGAAACACTGAGGCCTGGACTGTGTTAAGCTGATAAGTGTGAACATTTTGACCGGTTTGGGAACCAATATGTTCCAAACCCTGACAGACAAACTGACAACAGAAGTTCAAAGGAGAAATAATTTTGATATCAGAACAGGGTAACAGGCGAAAAGCCTGAAAATTGCACATTTTATGTATTAGTTAAACATGAAAAGCCAAAACTGTGTGTGTGTGTGTGTGTGTGTGTGTGCGTGCGTGCGTGCGTGCGTGCGTGCGTGCGTGTGTGTGTGTGCGTGCGTGTGTGTGTGTGTGTGTGTTTGTGAGAGACAGAGAGAGAGAGAGAGAGAGAGAGAGAGAGAGAGAGATGAATGATGACCTGATGGATGCAAAAAGAAAAATAATGTTCTTTCAAATTATAGCACAAATTGTTTTCTCTCCCACTGCAAAAATTGAGAAAACGTTAGCTTGATATGCAAAAGAATATTTCTGCTTGCATTCACTCAAAGTGAATGGGCATTTGCATCGAATGGAGGTAGAGTGCCTACACATGGGTGACGTGATGAAAAAATGATTTACCACATGATATTTTTTTATCAATATCTTTCAAATGGCTAGAGTAAAAACTACAACCTAAAAATCGAGCCATTTGCTGATCAACTGACTTGATTGCACAACTCCTGCAGGTCAAGACATGCTGGATGAAACTCTTTCTTCTGGGAATTAAAGCTTGAGAAAAAAAGGATTTCAGTGAAGAAAGTGTGAAAGACTGTTTTCATTTGTCACGTGAGCTGATGGGATATTGTAGTGTGTTTTTGACGATCTTCCCTTCAAAGGGGGTAAGAGGAGTTATTGCTTGGATGCCTGTCATAAGGAGATCTGGCCACTAGGTGGCAACATTGCACTTATGTTATTTCGTTTCTCTCCTGGTGCCATTGTGTAAATATGAATTTATCCCGATGCAAAGATTTTTTCATTTGATGTATTTGAATGTATTTCATTTCCTGTCTGGTTCTGGTTATGTACAACCACCGTTTGTGAAGGAGCATCCTTGGAAATAACTTGGTTTGAAGTGTCTAATACTCATTAGAGATAGAAATCTTTTTCCGCCTTCTACATATTTACAGCAACTTTGGTTCCTTCAAACACATTTTAATGCAATAAATGTCATCACTAACCCATCACAGATCAATAAATGATCAACTGTACAATCTCCTCCATTGTTTTCATGGCTGATTTATTTCTAGTCCTTGAGATTCATTTTCTTTTTTTCTTAGATTTGTCTGTTTTGTTGCAACAAATATAGATGGATGTTCCTAGAAGACATGAATACATGAAGATATACAGACATTGAATATTTAAAACTTAGATGCCAGAATCATAGATTAATTACCTTTAGACCAACTGGCACCGTATGAAAACCAGTTGGAAAATACCAAAAATTAAAGTAGACAAGATGCAATCATCATCTGTACAGCTGACAATCCTCAAACCAGAACCAAACAACAAACACCAGTCGGAATACTTTGTTAGACCCATTCTCCTTATTTATTTATTTATTTAATTAATATTTAACAAAATGTACACTCAGGAGATTTGTCAGATTTCAGGTGTGGGCACATACATTTTACAAATTCAGTGCATATGTATAATAACACAGGTTGATAAAATACTCAGCTCAACAAAATTGAAGTAAAGTTTCCTGGTCAAGGAGTGAGTGCATTGAGAACCCGTCACAAAACTTACTTGAGTCAAATTCGTTCACCTTCATCTCTGAAATGTTATACAAATTACAAATACAATTTGCTTTTAACTTTGACAATGTGGTATTAGTATGGAAAAACAGAAAGACTGTATTCGCTTGTAATTACCAATTTTTAAACTTTTGATGATATTTTTGCATCCCAGTCACATTTTCAAGCTGAAAAGCTGATTTCAATGGACGAATACTTTGTTCCTCAATTTTAAATGTAATGTGAAAATAGTCAACAGTAAAACCACTGCTAAGGAATCAAGCAGGCTTAAGTGCATTTACTAAAATGTATTTAAGCATTTATACTCAAATTTCTATTATCCACCACTAGATAACTTATTTGTTTATTGAGCAGCATTTCCAACCATAATTATATTAACTTACCCATGAGGTCAATCCACTTTCTCAAAACTAAGGAGATGAAACGTATACTTTTTAATTGCTTTTACAATAAATCGATTATTGGAGGTTTGAGTTGTGTTTCCTGGTCATCGTGACGTTCAGCTAGAAGGCAGCAGCACACTACAATGCATCTCTTCTAACGCAAATCCTGCGCAAGAAGAAGAAAAAAGGTGCGTTCATGTTTTATAGTAGAGATGGGAAATATCAGAATGTTATGTGGGGTCTGGTTGATTTTCAAGCACTTCTGTGTTATAAAGTGCTATATCAGATAAAGCAATGATTTCTGAAAAAAAGTAGGCTTCTATAATCCTCATTAGTATTTTGTATCTTCACGATAAAGCTAATTACAATCTGGAATATCGCAGTTACGGTAAATAGGATTGGTAGCAAAATAGAATAACAAGACTGTAGGGAAATGTAGTTTTATGTTAATGACAGTCAGATTCACTGTTATTGCAGACGGCTGCTTCGTCCTACAATTCCCAGCATGACCTTGGCGGTTACCGGTGTCAAAAGTTGCCGAATGACAAGTGGAAGTATCATTTCTTGAATGCTGTTTTTAACTAAAGAAGCACACTAGTTTCTTCCATCTCTTGTTTGAAAGTAGGTAGACGCTTCCAATGGTTTAAACGAGCTTGTTTGTCATTCTACATTAAGCCAGAACGACTGTTAGACTTAATGTTTTCTCCCTGTGTTGCAACGAATTCGCTCGTAAGAGTGAAAGCTAACATTAGCTGCTAATCAGTGTTTTCTTAACGTGCTAGCAGCGAGTTGGTGTGAGCAGCGTTAAGCAACGTCCGTCGGTTTGCTCGTGTTATCAGTTTTGTGAATAGACTGTTGCTCGTGGTATTTGGGCGGTTTTATTGCATAAGGTAGGTTATATGAACTGCTTAAGGAAGGAGGAGACATTGATTAGATAAGAGAAATTGTTCATGTGTCGCCAGGCAGTGCAGCTTCTCGTCGTTTAGCCTTTTAAACCAATGTCAAGTAGTTAAAATCAAACGAGGGAAAGTTTCATTCTAGCTTCTTACTTTAAATCAACTTAAAGCTCTACCACACCATCATAGAACTGTCATCCCTGGACTTGCCTTTTTAATTTTACAGGTTAGTAGACATATAATACATAGTTGAGCTTAATCGATTGATACATCAACGATAGGATTGTCAGAAATTGTTGTTGAGGACCATTTTATCGATCGACTGTTCGCTGGCTTCAGCCTCACAAATGTGAATATTTCCTTGGTCTTCTATGTTAGATTGAATACTATCTAGTTTTCTACTGTTGGTCTGACGATAACTTGCCGGAAATTGGCGCTTTGTAGATACTCAGCAGCAGTCGATTACCATAACAAAAATGTCCACAGGCTTTAATCTAAGAAAAAATTGTATTATGTAGTTTTACAAATTTCCGTTCTGCAGGAACAAGGAGTTTCTGCAGTGCGTAGGTAAATGTTATTCAGGGCTGTATACAAGTAGACGTAGAGAACAGACTCAAAAACATTAGTGTTCATTTGAGTTCAGCAATTTTTTCGTCTCTTATCAAATTGTTGTGTTTTATCAGATGGAAAGAAAACCGTTACATGATATTGGTTTCATATAGCTCCCTCTTTGCCCTCAATCTATCTGCAATGGCCACTGAAAAACACATCTGTCTCTCACTCCATTTGAATAAACCAGCATGGGATGTGTAGAAATGTTTTGCACTATTATATAGACTACATTATAAGTTCAGTTTTAATGCCAGGTTCAAAATGATTGTTGATGTGAATTTGACTATATTTTCTCTTCCTGGCAATATCAGTCCTAATGCCCGTCAGATTCAGTGAAACTATTCTTTTCTCCACAGCACAGCCATGAGGATTCTTTGGACCAGAGCAGGTCTCTTAGGCTCAGTGTCCATGGCTTTTGGTTCTCTGCTGTGGTCACAGAAGGAGACCGCGTCGGCCCAAGTTGGTTCCAGTTGCGTCAATGCTGACGCAAACCCCACTTCTCCCTATGAACTGAAACTAGTTCAAGTCGTATTCCGACATGGTGCCCGAACACCACTTAAATCAATACCTGATGTGATGGAGGTAAAACTTTCTTGCTGCCTCTCATCAATTGATTTAATCCTTGAGGCATTTTATCTCATATCTGTTTTGCCATGTGTTTGTTCATCAAAGGCCCAGTGGGTTCCGACACTGTTGGAGCCTCCAGCACACACTCACATCAACTATGTAGTGACAGATCTTCATGGTGGCCCCAGGCCCCCCGCTCCTATTGAAGACAAGTACCGGAAAAGCATACTGACCGTGAGTAGGTGTGCTTTGTTGTGTATGAACGCCTCTACTGGGTCTCTCCATTGAGAAATTGAATGTGTTTATAACATTAACTCGGTCATTACGTCTTTGTACTCATGGGTTGGGTGTAGCTACATCCCAAATTCATCCTCAGCTTTTTATGTGGGCTACAGCCAGCACCTTGTTGAAAATGAATGATATCATAATAATATCATCCCCTATAGATGTTCCTGATTTTCAGGAATCAGGTCATCAGTCAGGTCAGACTTGTTCATTTAACCTGATCCTGTTTGTCAAACTTTGCAGGGTGGCTCATTCCCAGGTCAGCTGACCACAGTAGGCATGCAGCAGCTGTACGAGTTGGGCAAGAGGCTGAGGAGTAGATACATTGAGGAGAGTCCCTTCCTCAGCTCCACTTTCAGCCCAGCTGAGGTCTAGTAAGTTTTTTCACACAGCGGTTGGAGCCGTTGCTCTGATCATCTCTTGTTGACCATAATGGCTTTATATTGGAATTAATTAACAACCAACTGCGTCTTATATAAACCCAAAAGGGTGCCCTTTACATCGTACAAGACGCAGAGGCCTGTGACAGTTATCCCCCACTTCAAACCTCCGTTTGTATTGTCACCGGTTATTCCAGTCCCCAGTGTGACAGCAGAGCAAGAGGTTCATGCTTCAGGGCAAAATTAAAATATGCATGCAAATAATCCAAACTTAATGACAATAGCCTCTGCAGCATCTGCTTCGTGTGGTCTTGACATGAAAAGTCTGTTAATCTTTCCTCCTCGCCCTGATACACGTGAGATCCTTGAGTTTGTTCTGTATATTAATTTAATTCTTGTAATTGCTTTCTTACTAGTTATTTTGGGTGAGTTGTTTGAGAATTTAATGCTGTTAAAGAGTCTGTCTATTACTAAAAATTAAATTTAAAATGATGGGAAATAATACATGACGTTCACCCTGTATGTCTGAATTACACAAGAGGATTTTCCAACTCGACCTCTGGCCGGAATGCAAAATTATTTTCAAGTTGGCTGCCTTGCCTTTCCTGATCCGCTTTTCTTCATTTTAAGTGTGCGCTCCACTAACATACGGAGGACCATTGAATCTGCCAAGTGCCTGCTGGCAGGTCTCTTCCAGCAAAAACAAAAAGGTGGGGTAGAAATCCATATGTGCATGATGTCTGTTCTATTCTGGATCTCATCTGTTTTTGTATCCGTCTACTTGAAGAGGTGATACCTATATTAACAACCGAGGCAGAGTCTGAAATCCTGTATCCTAACTACCATGGGTGCAAGCTGCTAAAACTCCTTGGCAGGTATGTGGAGTATTTGTTAATACCAGGCACAGTCACCACATCGATTGAGTATTCCATGGACTCGCAACCCAAAAGTGGAATTTTGAATGTGTTGTGTAAAAATTATAAAGCAGAGCTGAAAAGCCTGTGACAGGTTGTCATTGTGTATCTATGTTTTGTGTCTGACACTGTGTGTTCTGTGCAGCCACCGCTGGGCAGAGTCGTCCACTCTGCCAGACATTGCAGCGGACCTGCAGAGCATCCAGAATGAGTTAGGCATCGCTGCTCACCAGGACATCGACTTCATCCTCATTAGGGATGACATGATTGCCAGAAAGGTGACACTGCCTCATTGTGATTCATATGACTTTTAGGCCTCACCACAAGCTATCCTCATACTGATAGTAATAACAATTATTATTATTTGCATTAGGGTTCCAACCCCAAAGGGTAAAAACCTAATGTGTATCTCCCAGTGAATTATTATTACTAGTAGCAATAGTATTTGTCTTATACTGGAGACTGAAATTGCTGTGAGCTGGAGCAGACTACAGCCTTGAAACTTGGCCCACTAACTGAAAAAGATTTGCTTAAATAGACCAGATGGTAGCCCCCCCACACACGCACAATTTACACACCCATCCAGCTGAATGATTTCTTTACAAAAATTGGACCATAAAAGTCTGCCATATTGGATTTTTTGCCAATTAGCGTTAACTTAAAAACTGTTTTGGGATTTGGGACTATATCACCACCAAATTTGGTAAACAGCCTTGGGGGACTGAGTAAAAAAAAGTTATATTTAAGAAATATTGATGAACAAAACATGGCAGCCATCAACTAAAATATTTTCGTAAATGCGTATATTGTCTGTGAGATCAAATTCCATTCCCAAGCTTAATTTTTGCAAAGTTGATCTGGTATAAGAACAAAGGATAGAAGGTCTTAAAGATGTTGTACCTCATTGTCCTAGCTAGCATTTTTCCTCATCATTTTCTGAGCCACATGTTGTCATTTACAACCCATACAATATAAATCATTTGAGTCACATTTCTGAGTAGGTACAGCCATAGTCTCCTTTCACCTGTGAGGGGAGTAGGAAGGGGATTGTGAAATACTGTAAGCAATTTTTAGGTTTTTCTTGAATTACAACATAGCTGATACTGATTTCTGCACATGATAGGCACACGGCCTGCCCTGCCCACCAGTGCTGGACACCTGGAGAAACACTGTAGAACAGAGAGCCGTGGACATGATGTGCCATGTCTATCAACCCAGCAACAGGTAAGATTAAAGGGGCTTTTAATACATTCCACTTATCAACAATGATCAATAATAATATCTGTTTCAATACAGAAATTGTGCCTAACTAATTTTGATTGAGTTCAGCAGGCCATATTTATTTACTTTTCTGTCTGTGGCAGGGAGAACTTGCAGCTGTGTGTCGGACCTCTCCTGCACATACTGCTGTCTAACATTGAAGAGAAACTACAGGGCAGCTCATCGGACCCACACAGGTTAGACTTCTCAAGATATGTGCACCTATTCCTTCCACAAACTTCAATATGCTTGGCCCTTTCAAACGTTGCAATATTTGAAATCTTTTCCCCAACAGGAAGCTGTTTTTGTACTCTGCACATGACACCACTTTGATCCCCTGTTTGATGGCTATGGGAGTTTTTGACATGAGATGGCCACCGTATGCCGCTGATATCACGGTGGAGCTGCACCAACACCAGCAAACCAAAGAAGCCTTTGTGAAAGTGGCCTACATGGGTCAGGTAAGGGTTTGGCATGGGTCTATGTTGGTATGATAAGCTGCTTGTTCCACTTGTGTTCCTACTGAAAGTTACTTGTCTTTCTGTAGGACCAACTTATTTCGGGCTGTAGCGGAGTCTACTGCCCCCTGCAGGAGTTCAAACAGGCCCTTTCAGCGTTCTCACTGACCTCTGAACACTACCAGTCGATTTGCGACAGCGGAGATGATGTGACCAAACCCTGAACCCTTTGACAAACCTCACCTGCGAACATTGCATAAACTCAACCACCATGTTTCATGTTTTCGTTTAAACAGCTTCCTGTTTCACTACATCCATCCAACATCAAGCTACACTGGTAGAAACCTCAGCGCACAAGTCCTGCAGCACAACCAATATGGGCAATCTCTAGTTTACATTGACATTCCTGATTCATCATCCACTGCGAACAAATGCTCCATTTAGTCAAATTAATTAGTTCAATGGCATATTGATAAGTGCATGAGTAGGATGAATTTAGAATGTACAATACACCTAATATTAGGTGTTTCATGGGATATCTATTGTCTGAAAACCTCTTACGAAGAGCAAAACCAACAATGTGTTAGCCTTATTGAGAACTTCAACTCTTGTCTGGTGCCTAATTTCTTCTGAAAACAAATTTCTTTAAGACGCCACAAACATACATTTTGATTTTAAAAATGTACCTTTAATAACCTTTTCTGAAACATTAGTAATTTATGTATTTTGGAGGTCTTCTTTTAAGCTGTGGTTCCCTATTTTTCTGAGCTATTGAATGTTAATGTCAAACGTACTATGAACACTTTGTGACTGACCAAAAAGGCTGAACGTCATATAAAAGAACATGATGTTCGGTACAATAATGTGGCTTACTGATATGTTTTTAATCGTTTTTGGACTAAGATGTGAAGTTGGCACAAGAGACTTGGCTCTACCAGGCTTAAACACCGTTTAGTAAGACACATTTGTTTTTGTTTTATGGGAAATTAAAAAATATGTCAACAGGATTAACTCCAAACCATTCTTGCATTTAAATCTTCATTCTGGGCATCCTAAACATTGCAGTCAAATCATTGTATCTAATTGCAGGTACAAATCTATTTGGTTGTGATCTCCAAACAGATCTTTCATATTCCATCATTTTGTTCCTCATGGGAATACTGAGTATGTTATGTACTGTATCTAATGTTCACCAAAGGGAGTACAAAATGTAATAAATCAGTGTGTAAGTAAATGTCTGTATAACGATGATGAACCTGCAGCAATGGGAATCTCCTGCTGTAGTATGTATACATAGTATAAGACCACAGTATAATAATGTATGCATGACTCACATGCCCATTATGTAGACATGAGTTTTACTGTGTTACAATAACACACATTGTACCTCATCAGTGGGAATTTACTTTGCTGCATAAAAAAAAAAAGGTTTGATCTGGTGATTTTGAACAATGTTTTCTCATTCTTGAATCATGTCAAACTTCAAAACAGGTTAGGCAGCACACTGTTGCTGGATCTGTGGCTCAAAATCCATCAACATGTTAGAAGTTATTTCTATACACTGACTTCACCGAATACCTTTCACATTGAGGTCAACTTGTCAATGAAGGACTCGCTCTCCGAGCTCTAGATGAATGTTGATAAGCTAGTTTGACTTGTAGAATGGCACGACCTGCTCCGCATAACTGACTCCATGTAACTTGGTTGAGAGCCACATGCGCGCACACACACTCCATAGACAACATGTATATACCAAAACAATATCTTTTATTTTGTAGTCCATCACCACAGCCCTGGTAGGCTATTCTGCACCAAAGCCAACGGAGAAACACATGACAAGCTTATACAATAGAGAAAAGAGAGGAAGTCAACTGGATGGTAAGCAGTGCGTGATTACATTTCTGTCTCACTCTGAACGCCACACCTGCCTTACTATATTTTACCAGATCTACCTAGCTCTAGTTCTATAATACCTGGCATACCTGCTGTGGCGTTGGGCCACTCCTTTCTGCTGACCATTGGGGGTTTATTGCTGTGGGAATGATTATTACCCAGAGTCAACAAGAGAGCCAAAACAAAACAGGAACAAGAACACACATAGCACATCTGGGTATTAGCAATATTATTCACACTGGCAAAAGTGGAGTTCTGAAAGTTTTGGAGCACCAAGTCAAATGCCATCCACAACATAAAAGGGATTCAAGATTATCATCGTGCTGCAAAGCTGCCAGGATCCTCACACTTCATGTGTTGCTCTCAATGGTAAAAATAGAGAAAGAAGACGCTTTCTGCAGACGGTCCATGTTTGTGCTTTTTTAATAATACTATTATCTTAATGAGGTCATAGTTTGGTTTGTTATACACTGGAGTTACAAAGGAAATTAAAATAGACTAAAATTCGAATAGCCCACCAATGGTAAACAGTACAGTATTTTTAGGGGGCATTCCTCCCCCAATTAAAGTTGGGTAAGAGGAGTCGAGAGGTCACTGATAGAATGCCTATACATACAGACACATACTTACATACACACAAACACACTCTGTCAAGCACGCGCACACACTCTCGCACGTATATACTGTACAGAAACAGTCAAAACAATGGAGCCAGAGACAAGATGGAGTTCCACGAAAGTCTTCACAAAGCACAAATTCTTCTTAACCCTTTCTCTTGTTCCATACCCTTTCAGGAAATTTGTTTTTCTAATTTGAAAAAGACATATACTGTAGCATCTCCATGCTGACTTTTAGTTAGGTTGATTCCTCTTTGATGTCGAAGTCATCTTTATAGTCAGATAATCAAAAAACACAAGAACGGTTTTGCGAAATTGATGCACAACAATCCCATACATTCTGAAGTTCGTGAGTCAAAATTGAATGTTCATGTGGCAGAAGTACTCCAGTCCTGTCCGAGTCTCCATTGGAATAGTTCCCACAGTACATTACTTGGTGTGACTGGTTTGCTCCATTCTGGTAATTTCTGGGTACATCCTCTTTCTCAAATTATACTTCCTTTATTTGAGTATCAAATTTTTGAACACACCATGACCTTTACTCCATCCTTGCGTATTGTCCAAGAACATTCTAGATACAAAGTTTCAGATGGATTAGAACATTCCAGGGCCCGGACTGAACCCCATGTCCATGTCACGTGGCCTCATCTGACCCCCCATCATCATTGTCTGCTGTGGGGGGCCACCCATGCCCTGCAGTGACATCATCATGTTAGGTGAGCCGCCAGGGCCTGGGTGGGACATTTGTCTCCCCTGCATCATTCCTCCTGGACCTCCAGGGGACATCATCCGGGGTTGGTGGCCCATCATACCTTGGCCCATGAATCCTGGCGGACGCATCGAATTGTGGCCAGGGTTGCCTATTGGCATATCTTGGGGAACCATTCCCCCGCCAGGCCCCCCTGGCATTCCCCCCATCCCCTGCATGGACATCCCCATTCTTGGTGGACCATCACCCATCATACCCTGCATGGGGAAGCCAGAGGGGTGTGGTGGTTTGACCCCAGGATTCTCTCCTCCACCACGGGGGAAATAAGACAGAGTCTGGCTGGGTTTCTCTGATGGGATTATCCTGGACAAGTCAAACTCGGGAATGCCGGACGCTCCAGGCCGCATCACCTCATGAAGGTCTGCATCACTGAATCCACCTTGCATGTTATTGAACTCTGGTCCTCCAGGGGTGTTTGGCTTGCACATAACACCATCTGACCCTCCCCCATGGGGCATATTCCCCATCCGTCCTCCCATAGGTCCACCTTCTCCCTGGAAGCCCATGGGATGGCCAGGGAAACCTTGAGGACCAGGACCATTGTGCGGGGAGAAAGGGCCCTGCTGGGATGGGGACTGGGTAAGTGGGTAGCCCTGGCTTCGATGAGGGTAACCCAGGCGTCCCTGGGGCATCATTTGGGGGTTTGCCATACCAGGGTCTTGTTGATTTGGTGGTATCATCATGCCATGAGGCATCATACCAGGGCCCATATTAGGGGCGTTGGGAGACGGCATCTGCGGGGGCATGCCGTGAGAGAGCGGCTGGGAACCCATTGGATTCATACCCAGAGGGCTGAGAGCCGGCATGGGTCCAGAGTTTCCAGGTCCCATCATACGTGGATTGCCTTGGTGATTCATCGCCATACCTGGTTTAAAGAGACAAAAGGGATCTTCGTTACAAGCACTTGTAAAACAGATGAAAGGGCGATAAGTGCAGTTATATCCAAATGTGAATAGATATCTAACTGATAAAAATTAGCTATTTTACCATTGTTGTTCACTGAAGGCAAATTAGGGGAACGAGCCGGGGGCGAGTCGTCATCAGAACTGGCAACAGTCTTTATGGCATCATGGTAGAGTGGGGTGGAGCTGGGCATTGCGAACTTGGACATGCGTGACATCATGATGGAGAGAGGGTTCTGGGATAGTGTTGGCTCTGGTGGTATGGTGTATGGACTGCCAGAAGGCACGTTGCCTGGGTGGGACATAGAGCCAGATGGAGCCCCTGATGAAGGCGGGGCAGAAGCAGGGCCATTACCACCTAAAGGACACAAAAATAAGGTATGAAAAGAGATGATAAAGTTTAGAAAACAAGAACTTCAATTCCCAGGAATATTTATTCTGAATGATGATTTCTGCCAATAGTGATCCCCTATTGCAATATGTGTGGTACTCAAGTCTAAATATGAGATACAAGTTGTATGACCACAAGAGGGAGGCACCGGACCATAACCCAGCCCTAAAACAGATGTGTAACCTCGGTAGTAGCCCACATACACATTCCATTTTCAATTTTGTAGACTAATTCTGGAACAGGCCCTGGTCAGATCTGAGAATCTGCAATCTGAAAATATTTTCATATAAATATTTACAATCGCTGAGAGCTGCGACTAAAAACGCAGTAGCCAATCTTTTAACAGATTTCTAACAAAAAAAAAATTGAACAGAGAATTTTCCAAAGACGTCCCAAAACTACCAATAGGAGTTTTAAAGGGATGCACTAAGAAAAAAAACGGTAATTAAATATTGAATGAAGACACACAGACAAAGTTTCTGTTGAACACAGAAAATGTAAGAAAGTGATTGTACCTTGCTCCATCCCCATCATGTTAGGTGAGGTGATACTGAGGGGTGGCTTGCCACCTTGAGATGGTACTCCAGGACTCTGCATTGGTGGTTTTGGTGAGGAAGCCCATCCTGGAGAGGGGTTAGGAAGAGAAGGAGACCTCATATGAACAGGAGAGGCACCTGCTGATCCCATCATGGAGTGGGGAGACTTCATTGGTGCTGATGTAGGAGGTGCTGGAGGTACATTTGGGCCTGATGGACCAGAGAGCATGCCAGCCAGCTGGGACGGTGTCTGAGGTGATTTGAGGTTTCCAGAGGGTGAACCCATCATGGGAGACTGCACCTGCCTCAGAGGAGGGGATTTTAGTGGGTTGACACTAGGAGAGTTCCCCCCTCCAGCCTGGACATTCAGATCTGACGGCTTGCGGCCCCTCTGGCCCTGTGGAGGGCCAGCACCAGAAGGGAGGTGGTTAATTCGGCCATTGCCTCCTGCTGGTGTAGATCTGTGTTCTGGACCAAACGCTTGATCTACATGTGGTCCCCTCATTCCTCCAGGACCCCCAGGGAAGGGTCGCCCAGGCCCCATAGGAAAATCTCCTGGCTGTGGCTGCTCGGAGAAGGGTGGCCCCTGCATGGGCCTGCCTTGTGGACCCATGTTTTCCATTGGAGGTCCTCCGCCTCTCATTCTCATCATCTCATCTGGACTCATATTCATTGGAGGTTCTCGTAGCTTGGAAGGGTGCATATGAGGTCCTGGTCCAGGTCCAGGTCCCATGCCAAACTCAGGCCCCATTTCTCGGCCGCCCATTGCCTGAAGCCTAGAGGATGGACTCATAGGACTATCACCAGGCATTCTGGGAAACATACCCATGCCATTACCAGGTTCCATTCCACCTCTTTGGTGCCCCATCATCCTCTGCATGTCCATCATCATTCCAGGGGGGATGCCCTTCTCTCCACCCATTCCTTGATGGAACATCGCTTCTTGGACTGACTGAGGATTTGGGAAACGCTCCCCTCGACCCCCCGGGCCAGCGAACATGGCTCCAGGTCCTCCAGGAAAGCCACGTGAATCTCCCATCCTGGGAGGCATGTCATCAGGCCAGCCCATTCCAGGCCGTGGAGGTCCCTCCATCTCAGGATTTATCATGCCAGAGAAGCCAGGCATCCTCTGCATATGTGGGGGCATACCCCTTGGGCCAGGGCCAGGGCCCGGGCCCATGCCCATGCGCTCTTGGTAGTGCTCCGGTGGACCACTTGGTCCTCCCCACATCTCTCCTGGGCCCATTTGGTACGGAGGCGGAGGTCCTCGCATCATGCCACGTGGACCGTGGGGGTGCATCATCATGTCTGGAGGAAGTGGCCTGTGTTGCATTTCTTGTTTCTTCCTCTTCTCCTCGTAAAACTCCTGTTGCAGCTTCAACCAAGCCACCTGTTCTGGTGTCATCTGATCTCCATCTCCACAGCCCCCTGGTCCCCCCATGTGGGGACCCATTTCATCTTGTGGAAAAGGGGGCATGTCCCTGGGGCCGTGGGGTGGGCCAAAGGGTGGACCTTGTGGGCGAGGTCCTCCTGGGCCAACAGGTGGCCCAAGGCTCTGAGACTGCGCCATCATGGCCTGTAAGGGGCCCTGCTCTGACCTCCGCGGTGCACCATCAGGCCCTCCATCATGGGGTCCTGCGTGGGACTGTGGGGGGCCAGGTGGTGGGGCATCACGGTCATCAGGAAAAAGCATGCGCTGAATATCTCTTAATGTCTGCAGAGAGCGCTGGCGATGCTCTAACTGTTCTTGGGACAGACCCTCTGTGTTGGCCTCCATATTCAACAGCTCCTGAGCCAGCTGTTGCTGCTGTTGCTGCTGCTGGGGTGTGAGACCAGGCCCACCAGAGCCTCCACCCTGACCTCCCTCACCTGCTGTGGGAGCATTGAGGCCTGCCTCAGGTTGGGTGATAGGGGCCTGGTCAACTGGAGCTGTGCTGTTACCGGGACTACTGCCAGAAAGATTTTTTGATTCCATGCCTGCAGACGATGACCCTTCCTGTGTATGAACACCAGGTTGACTCCCTTGGTTTGAAGGCTGGGGTGGGGCTGGCTCTGCCATGCCCGATAAGGACGGCTTGGATCCAGGCTGGTGGCTCTGATCTTGGGCATGGGACGGTGGTTGCTGGGGAGGCTTGGAGTCATTTCGGAGGGCGCCTGCTGCATTGTTCTTTAACAAAGAGGGACAGAAAAGGACAGTGTTATAACACGCATGTAAGAGGTTCGTGTACGTATGTGTGGGCGAAAGACAGTATTTACCAGGAGGAGGTGAGCTTTGTCTTTACTGTTGGAGATGTTCTTCATGTGGAAGGCAATGATGTTTTCTGTATGGCCAGTTAGAACTGCATCAGCTGCCCTGAAGACGAGAAGACAGACACTCAGGTATCAGTCATCAGACACAATAAATATATATTTATACTCGTGTATATGCAGTGACCAGGATGCACAAGTATTTGGTGGGATCATAAAAAAGTAATGCTTAGGTGAAAAGAACGAGCAAAGTACTGCGAACGCACCTCCTCTAGTGAGCGTCTACATTTTGATCTCTAATATCTACGCCAAGTGTAAGCTCCCACTACCACACACAAATGTTTGTGTACTCAATACATTTGGGCTATAACTGGAGAAGTTGGGAGGAGGGAGTGCTGTGTGGGAGACAAGCATCTTTGTGGGGTTCACACAAAGGGCTGCAAGGAACGTAAAAAACAACAACCGCTGATGGCAAGAGCCCAGAGATATACTTCAGGCAATTGACACTTTTAGTAATACCCATTTATTCGGAATAACAATGTGAGAGAGGGGGGGTTTAACTGAGGGTGCTGATGCCATAGAAAAGGTATAACTGAGATGATTAATCAGCCTGTCTAAATACTCACATGTGAAACATGAAACAATAAACTTTAGCTGTATGATAAATAGCTAATCACATATGAGGAATCATGAAAGGAAAAAAACATTCCGGCCAAGGGGTATATATTCACCATAACAGTTACAAATTATAACTTTAAGCTTCCATACTTGTTAGCCATTTCTGTGGTGAAGACGTAGACAAGTTTTGATCCTGGTTTCTGGCCACTCGCAGGTTCTGTTGTGGAGCTCTGGCCTCCGAGTATATTGTGGGAAGGAGTGGAGGAGCGACTGAGTCCAGCATTGGAGGTAGAAAGGGTGACATTGTCCTGGGGCTTCATGTCACTGGAGTTACAGTCTGCAGGGAGACAAGAGGCAAGACCAAGGCTTTAGGACCAGCACAGGATTATGGGTGTTCTGATGTACTGTAGTTCTACAGTGGGGCTTTTAAGTCAAAACTGATCAGCAGAGGAACGGCTAACAGTTAACACACTTACTGAAGAATCCTTTGTCATCTTCGTCACTTTCTCCTCCAGAGCACCAGTCAGCTCCACTGTACGGCTGCCTCCTCTCCGCCACACACATCCTCTTCACCCTGCTACTGTCTGCACGTGGGAAAGAGTGATGGAAAGAGAAGTGTTTGTTCAAGATTTCCTACTGTCGCCTACAGAGGGCAGGTTGTGTTGTATATGTAAAAAACAATAAGTACATACACACAAACTTTTCTTGATAAAGTTAAGAAGCAATAGGGGATAAAGGGAGAACAACAGTCCAGCCATGGGTCTGCAGTCGATATCAAAGATGTGATAAATGTGATCAACTGTCTGCACAATAAATTATGTGTATACCTACTGCACACTGTCAGGCAACGGTACCATACCTTTTTCCTCACTGGTGGGTGTGCCACTCTCCGGCTGTTCAAATGACTCCACCGAGGTGCTTCTCTCCCTCTTGACTTTAACTTTGGAGCTTGGGCCAGAGGTCAAGCCCTGGCCATTCTTCAGCCCGATGCCCCCTGCCACACTCTGAGCTCCTTTGGCACCCATGCTCTTGGGGTCGCAGGGCGAGAGCTGTGATTGGCTGCCAGTGCTCCCTGGTTTACCCTGATTGGGCATTTTAGAGTCCATCTGGGTGGCAGTGGAGGGGGACATGACGGGAGGTGAGCGTACCATGACCTCCGTCTTAGGTTTAGGGCTGAAATACAGAGGAGACACAAAAATACATACATTAATAATATGTTTAATATTATATATGTATATACACAGAATATGTATACGTTGAGGAAAATAATGTTTTTGGTCTAATTACAGCAAGAAGGCTGAAATTGGGCACACATTAGATGTGGAAGGAGTACATGCTCAGGCAGCTGGTTGTGCAAGAGACGGGATCCCCCTTTCACCGTGAAACCAACTTGTCTGTCTCATCTGATCTTAACTGTTGTTCTTGGGAAAGTGTCAAACTCTAAACACAACCTCATTGTGAAAATCGTGGTATGAAAACGCGAAGACGAAATGAATGATACTGTGATTCAGTGTACAAAGTTACACCTGGAAAAAAAAAAGAACGTACTTCAGAGACATCTGCCGTCTAGAAATAACTGCTGCTTACTAGTTATGAGAGCAGTAAGTACAGTCAAGTGGGACACATCCAACTTGCGGAGAACTCTCTTACCACACCCTAATCGCTTTCTCTCTGTCTCTCTCTCTCTCCCTCACACACACTTGTACAAGTAGTATGAGACAAATGCCAACATGTCCAAAGAGCCCAGCCGCTGTACGCACGCATAAACTGCTTGTACAAAAAAAAAAGAGAGGGCAAAGCCAGAATTTTGGCAGTCTAGTCAGCCGTTTCCAAAGGCTGAACCATGAGTCAGCACGGAAAACGTCCAAGCACAATGAACTCTCTGACCCCAGGACAGCCCCGGATCACACATGAAGACCCGGTTGAAGGAGAGGAGCTGATCTTAGATCTGTAGACAACAGAGGCCTAAGTGACATGCCGGGGTTTGTGACCGTGTAATCACAGGGCCAAGATTCTGTTCTACGACCGATCATAGAAACACCAACTTCTTAAGTCATGGAAGTTTTAGCATTAGCCGTTTCACCGTAGAGATTGCAGGTCATCTGATTTCTCCAAAAATCAGCCTTTTCTGAATTCAAATCCCAGCACACGACGCATCTAGTAACTGATAAAATATGGCTTCACAACATACCAAACCGTGGAATGAGGGATGATTTTTCTTCAAGAAGTATTGTGCTGATAGTTCACCAGTACAGACGAAATATATAATATTAACGTGGGAAGATGTGATTAAGTGCTTCAGTTAAAAAGCCGCTTTGCAGTACATAACATGACTTGAGCCACACGAGATTTAATGTTGCATGCGGAGGACAAGAATGCTACAGCCATAACAACAATCTGTTCCATGTATGGCTTTTGAAATATTTATTTCCTCAGCATGCTGTGCGGTTTCATATGCTCTGTTAGTGTTCATAAAAAAAGCTGTAGATCAAATGCATCATTTTAATCAGATCAGTTTTTGGCTGATTGGACTGTAAAAGTCAAAATATGAACATAAATAAACACCAACGCTTCCTCATTATTAGCACTCCCACGTAATAAAAGTGTACCACAGCACTAGACCCAGAGGGTTGGAGGCATCCACTCACCTCTGTGTGTTGGTGGACGGGGAATTCTTCAGCCTATTGGAGTGCATTGATGGGGCTCCCAGTACTACAGAACAGGGTGGGGTGATGAGCTGGTGAGGACTGCCTGCGTGCGCGAGTGGCGCTTTTGCGCGCACGTTCCTGGTGCCGGGAACGGGATTCCCGATGTTGGAGAGGTTTCCCCGTCCCTCCTTGGCCTCCTCTCGCTCTTTCTTCCCTCTCTCCTTCTTGTTGAAATGTGTCGCTGCTGTACCTGCCGCCGCTGGCCTCTCCTCTTGGACCTCCAACATTCTCTCTACGTCCTTGTCTGTGTGAGTGTGTGTGCGCCCCTGTGTCTCCGTAAGTGTGTGTATATGTATGTGTGTGTGGGTGTGTGGGGGGGAGAAAGTGTGTAAGAGCGACAACAATTGTCCAGCAGTCTTTTCTCGTTCAGTGTGTATGTATGAAACTCCCCAAGGGGGCTTTCAATGGCCCTCGGGCACACTGTTGGGAGAGAAAAGAGATAAAGAAGACAGTTAACAAACCTGGAAAAGAGGTCATCAAACTTGACCAAACTGTAACTGATACTCCTGATCCCAATATTTCTGTTTCGCGGGGGACATTTTCACATGTCAAGTATAAATATGACAACTAATTATTAGGGTGCTAAATCATAGATAAGGAAACATTTCTTTTCGGAGAATGACAAGTCAAAATTTATGCTGGTGTAAAAGTCTTGTAGCAAATTTACAGTCTACTTAAAGTATAAAACTCAAAGAAACTTCACAAAACTCTCCTGGGGCACAAGGGCCCTCGTCCGTATAGCGTTTGTTTCTGGCGCAGGGATGAAGAAGAAAAAAAACGCTGTCATGTTTGTATGACAACATTATCTTGACAAATCCTGCGATAGAGGAGCGTCGGCCCTTCTTATTCTTACTGTTTATGTAAACGTAGTTTCACCACGAGCCCCGAACGGAGGCTGCTTGCCCTCATTCTGTGTATACATGAGCTTCATAATAGTGATGTGCCGCTGTATCCTCCCAGTCTGACAGCAGTAGAGCAAGGAGGATCCATCAGAGACAACAGTACAGTGAAAACCATCGCCACATCTTAGAGCCACTGTTGGATGGAGCCCTGTTCGAGGCATAATTTAATTTAATTCAAGCCAACTTCTTCCAAAGGTCGGTGTTATCATCTCCGGAGCACAGACTGTATTAATAAGGCAGACGATCAACCCCACAGAGCGTCGGTGCATTTGTCCACAGTGAGTTTGGGTGTCCGCCTAATCTAATATATTATTGGCTGCCTGAAAGGGAGGGACAGTGACGACACCGGCACATTTCTAAGAAGATCAGAGATTTTCAACTGGAAGCACTTAGATCAGCCGCTGGGTGCAGCGATTTTTCTCGAGGCAGCAGCTTACGCTCGCTTCTCATCGGAGACAATCGAAAAAAGATGCTAGCGCTCAGAGAGGAACTTTTTTATGGACTGACGCCCGAATTCCTGTCTATGCTGTTCATCTGTGTGCTCAGCATGATGCAAGTGAACATATTCAACAGCGAAGCGCAGGTACAATCAAAAGCAATATATTGAATCGTAACTGAACATTCAAAACTGCCTACTTGCATCCGTATGCAAATTATTAGTTTCATCCCGTTGTATAGGAATTCAATTATTTTCTATACCTAAAAATTTTTCCACAACGTGATTTAATTCAATATAGGGGTCTGCAGTCGATATCAATGACATGATAAAAGGCTCACACAATCTGTTTCTATGAACGCACAAATGCAAACAATACAATTTTAACATTTACAAAATAAATAAAAGCAGTTTTTAAAACTATTAGGACTTTGGATGAAGTATCATTTCAAATGTATGAATACCAGCAGCAGTACATTGTTACTGTAGCAGTCAGTGAAGTGTGCAGGGGGGGGAGGTAGTGGTGCAGTCCAAACCAACTTTAGTCTGTGTGTATTGGTGAGCGAGCGAGCGGATCGCATGAGAATCCTGTTTGAGAGAGCAGCCCAGTCAGTCAAACTACATTGTCATCCTGAAAATATTTAGGAGCTCTTCCAAACACTCAACATTGTAACTGGCTCCAGAGTTCCCCTGGGGAGAAGGAGGTGGAGTGTTTCTGGGGTTTGGAGAGTGGTGGCGGAGAAGGGGGATGGGGGTTCAGACTCCTGCTACAGTAGCAACACTAATCTCTCACTGGTGTACAGGAGAATGTGATTTACAACCATCAGGATCACAGCCGCACTTGAGCAGAAGGTGACTTACTAAGTGGAAGCACAGAGGAACCGTGTGTATGCAAATTACAATCTTTTCAATACATCCAATATGAAACTACACTGTGTGACACAGGACGGAAAGTTTTACATCAGCTTGCGTATTTGTTGATACAAGATTTCGGTCATGCTGCTTAACCACAAGTGAGAATAATTAGTCAAACTTCCTGATGAAGAATCTATTTCCGAAGACCAATCAGATTCTTAAGCAGCAAGAAGACAGACAGTCATCGAGAGCCAATCACAGCATGAAGTAAATCGCAGATCGACCATTTTGGAAAGTTACAGAAGTTATCGGGCAAAAAACCTTTGAGGGGATTTTAAACACTGTTTGACTTTCTGACAAGCACTTTGTCAATATGCCGTTGGTTTCTGGCAGCAACAGAAAAAGGGGACACGGCCACGCAACCCTGATTTCAGTTCATTCTCCTCTGTGGGGCAACAACAGAGAGGAGCCTTGACTGAGATTAGTGGCCACAGGGGCCTCTGAGCGACACGGCAGACAATTATCCAGGACAGAATCCCTAAAATCCCTAAATCTAAAATCTGTTCGGTTTGATGAAGAAGATCCAACCTCCCGATTCATCCAGCCCTATCTAGAATGCGTGCCCTTAAGGGATGTTATCTAAACCGAAACACAAACGGTGTGTAATGTTAGTGCGTGCACCTCCAATTGCATGCTAACGAGACACTAATTGGGGAGCCTGCTGACATGACCGTCATAAGGAGCGCACCGACAATCATACACACACTATCAAGGGCGCGTGCTGCAGGCAGCGGTACGCACACAACACAAAGTAGCATAGAAGTAATCACAGACATTTCTCTTCCTCCATCTCCATTGAAGAAACTGAACTGTCTGTCATAGAAACACGCACACACGAGGAGCTGCAGTGCATGCAAGGTAATGGGAAAATAGTATAATGAGGATCTACAAATTAGCTTTTGCCTCAGATATAGATATGAAGAGGGCAGAAAATAGTCCAATTCAATTAGATTTGGGTTTTCCTTTGCGGGTGGCACTAAAAGGGAGCGTTTCAATCCGAGCTTATGTAACAGACATCATTCACTGGCTAAGCACAGCGTAGAGAGTAGACCCTTCGTAGCTACGTCACCTAAATTCCTCTGAAGGGGAGATGGGAGGATTTATACCAATGGAGAACCCATGGTGGTGGTGTGTGTGTGGGGGGTTAATGGTGTGAGATCAACAGGAGGAGAGTAGCCTTGACCTTGCTGTAAACCTAGTCCAATGGCTTTAATTTATAACACAACACTAATACAAAAAAAATCATTATCTCAAAAAGAGGGAAAAGTACAAGTGCAAACACAGACATCCACGCACACAGAAGCTCTCCTTCCTCGTCTCAGCCCTGCTGCTGGCTGTAAAAGTGCCTGCTGATGTTTTAGCCTTATTTATGCAAATCCCATTTTGCAATTCAGTCACAATGAAGTATTGCTCGCTCTAGCTCCACTACCCGCTCAGTGTCGGCTCTGCCTCCATCTCAAGAATTTCTTTAGTCCATTATTTGTTACAGGGCATATCAAAAACATTTTTTTTGCACCTCCTCTCACCATTTTCTGCAAGAAAATATAGAAATGCAAAGCCATCAGCGGGGTACCTTGTAGTCTAAAGCGGCAGTCAGATATCTGAAACAGAAAAGCCCTTCCGTCTCCTTACACAAGGGTATCCCTTTGCATGATCCCATTATTAATTAAAATTACCATGTATTAGATCTCAAATCAAAGCCTTGCTACAAATATCCGGTGAAAGAGATTTGGTCTGATTGGTGTGTCGGCCTAATGAATAACTATTTCATCTCAGAATATGCTAACTTTTTATTTCTAATAATGGCAGACCAAGGTCATTTCAAACAAAAGCAGGTGCCTTCCAAACAATGAGATAACCTAACAAAAGAAGCTTTCCAAAGAATGAATACAACTCTTAAGGAGAGCCGAGTAACTTTCTTGAGAAGCATTTCTTTCCTTCTTCCAAAACACAAGAACTTGTTAGTCTCTGACTCCAGGGGATCAGATTTTGAACCTTTTATTTGCACAATCTTTTTCGTCGAGAAACAGTTATTATGTCTTAGGTAACTGCTTTTCATTTTAGCCAGACGGAGGAAGTTCTGGGGACCAAAACATGAGTCATCAACAGCGTGCTGGATCATTTGGTTCTTTTATCCATTAAACAGAACAGCTAAAGATAACTTATAAACACGAAAACAAAATTTTCACTGTCGTCCAAACAAACAAACATCTCTTGGACATCCCCCGTCTGTGGAAACACCTACGTGTTCACCTGCCGAGCGGGCTTCTTCAGAGCACCATCGCAGCATGCCACACCCTGCCGACAGCACTCATGATTCAAATACGGAACACGCATGAATGCAAGGAATGTCGATTGTCACTAAACATAGAGCTGTGACGCTCGAGATGTAACATTTGACATAATACATCTGCCGTGACAGGAACAAGGGCGCTCACACAGGAAGAGTGCTGACACAAGCACAACTAGAGCCCTGCTTCACTTTGCATTCCTCCAACTTTTAGCTGCTACAAGGGGAGAGCGGCTACACATCTACATCCATCTCCACCTTTGTATTCTCTTTTAACCTCCATAGTCCTCTGCTGTCGCCCACCATGTTAGTTCCAGTCTCCAATCCCTTGCACTGGTCGAGATACAACGCCCTTCCATCCCCGGGGACGCGGCATGTGTGTTCTGTCACATTTTGTCGTAGCATATTGTGGTGACAGACGCCAGATTGTGTCCATCACAATGATGGAAGTGGCAAAGGGGGTGTGATATAGATATATCCGTAGGAGGAGAGGGCTTATTACACAAGCAGCTCTCTTTACAGAGAGCCCAGGTGGGCGACTGTATCACACAAGCAGGGACACACACACACACACAGACAGAGCTGACTCACTGGTGACACATCTGCTGGCGGAGCCCAGGCACAGTGCCATGTGTGGCGGCCAGCTCCAGCAGCAGGACTGGCACTCGGCACTGTGGCCTGCTCTGATCTCCGTCTCACACACTTCACCCTGCACTTCTATCTCTGTCCATCTGCCTTCTGTCTGTGCATCTCTGGCTAAGTGGGTGTGTCGTGTACCCGCGACTGCTACTTATTACGAGACAAAGAAGTGGCACTGACGCAACAAGCATGGACGGAAATAAGGGGTATGAGATTTTCTCACTACTGTGACAAAAAAACAAACAAGGAAGCTGAATGATAAGCATGTTCATCACACCTGGTGGAATACTGAACAGTAAGCTTTGTATTGCCATTGTTGTTGCAAAAGCATTAACACAATATACTTAACAACATCAGTGAAGACGTTGGGCTCTAACAATGTATGACAGGATCACTTTAAATGTAGCGTGCTTTTATCCCTGATATTCAATAATGTTCTAACATGGTCATATTTCCTTTGGATGGTGAAAGTAAATGTGGTATAATACCTAATATTATTAGTATTAACTAAAAAGAAGGGCACCAGGGAGCGCAGACATCCACCAATGCCAAGAGCCCACGCTTATATCACATAACATATATTTCCTGGAATGTAATGAAAATGTCAAAAAAAAAAAAAGAAAGAATTGCTATCTCGTAAAATTCCTGAATCTGCCTCCTGATCCAGATCGGCTCCCAAATGCTTTGGGTTCTTCCTTGAGCTGCGCTCCACTGCTCCACTAGGTTTCATGAAAATCGGACTGGTGGTTACTGTTGCATAACCCTGCTGACAGACAGACAAATAGATGGCAACGGAAACATAACTACCCTGGTGGAAGTTTTAAAAAAAAATGATTTAGCAAGGGAGTCGAACGGTGGTATAATTTGGTGTGAACAATGGTAATCATACCACATCTGCTGGGAGGGAACCGGAGAATCTAACCTGAGCTTCATCTAGTTCTTCGCTGAGAGCTAAAATGAAGAGCTTGCGCAATTTGCTCAGTTTTGAGGCAGAGAATCGTCTCCTCTGCCAGTCGCTTTCCCTCATGCTTGAAGTTACAGCTCAGCACTCACAACCTGACCACACCTCGGCAGGTCAATTCGCTAATTTTAGCATACCAAGCCACTGCCAAAATGCAATATGCAAATTTTCAACTCCATGTTTGTCCCCTTCAGTAAGTTTCTCTCATGGAGGACATTTGTAGCTCAAATAACAAGCGGGACAGAAACTCAATTTGCCTAAATGAAACTGCTGCCCTCTGTGCAGACCCTTTCTTTCCTCCCTTACTTTGACCATGCTCTCTGCTCTCTGCCCTCCTTCTTCACTCCCTCCCTCCCTTTCTCCCTCCTAACAGTTGCTCCCACACTCCGGCCACATTCCTCCCTTGCTCATGCTGGGAGGACATCTCCCTGTGGCTAAAAGCATTGTGGGAAATCCCAACAGACAGGCCCTTCAGAGACCGTGCAGACCATTGTGGTGTAGTGAAAAAGAAACTTGCATTTCTAACTTGCCATTGAATAGGCGCCTCTTGCAAGCCATTCGCCAATATTTTACCCTCTTGCCACAATAAATAAACGTACATGAGACTCAATGTTTTGACCAGCGTTTGAAGCAGCAGTCAGTACGACCAGCACTAACCGTACAAGAGCTGTACAAGAGAGTTAGGAAGACACGGAATTAAATATTGTAAGTCCTAAGACAGGGTTCCAATGGAATTTTAAACACACTGGCTAAGACCTGCCCAATTATACAGCCACAGATACATATAAGCGGGCATACTCACACGCCATCACAGATGGAAACACCCAGATGTGTCAGTACTTAGTCATCGTAATAACGCTTGATAAGCTCTGAAAACTGCACTACAAGTTTATGGCATCAACTACTCTTACAAGTCAGTTTACTATTTCAGATCTGAATATCTTAAAAATGAAATGACTCTTAATAAGACGAAGGTTGCTTGTGAGGAAAATAAGCGTTTCAGTAAAACAATCAACATGTGGGTGCACCCGACTCGACGCCACTCAGAAGCAGAAAGGAGGGAACCTGTTGATTGTCCTTCCAAACAGCCTGCAGAAACACAGCAGTTGTGTTTTAATAAACCTTGAAAACACAACAGCTCTACTCATCTATTCATTCATGTGTATTTGAAGCATACACAACACCACTTCAACCGTTCCGTAATCTGGTATTAATGAAGCAACCAGAATAGCAGAGTACAATATTAAAAATAAATGTAGTACAATCAAATATGTTTCACATCAACAATGAGGGAACTCGTGATTGACAGACGTGTTTTAATAGCCAATGCTGATTTTTAAAGACTGATATATAACCCCTATACAACACAAATGTTATTGTCTGCAATGCATCTTTTTGAAAAGAAAGCTATGTCGCATCTTGGGGCTGTGATCACGTTGCCGTCTAGATTTCTGCATTGACTTCAGTCGAATTCTATTTAACAAAAGACAGACGTCAGATTGACGACTGAAAAAATGTCTCACAAGCAGTTCTATTGGAAACTAGCCTAAATACTACGTTCTCTCAACTGATCTACTACTTTAAGACTCACTAAATTGCATTCCAAAATGCATCAAATGACAATGTGTAATGTCAGACATCCTTCAGTAGTGATGAACCTGCTGGAAGTTTTCCTGTTTCTTGTTCCGGTTCACTCTCACGGCTCTCATATTGTTCTGGCTCTACAATACAACCTCTACTACCTCCTCAGCCACCAAAGGAACAAACAAACAAACACAGTTACCAACTAGCTGGTGAGCTCAGGGGAACATTTAGCAGCTAAAGTATAACAGACTAAACTAAAACAGTCTTATATATTCACACCTACATCTTATGATTTTATCTATAATCCTAACTGGTTGTAGGTTTGTTCTGTCAGGTGAAGCACTTGTAAGTCGGCCTTTGTCATTGCTTGTTATATCACACTGACTGTATCAACACGTATTCTTATATAAAACCTTTATCAGAATACAAGGTCAGTTAATTCTACAAATTTAAATATCAAAATATAGAAATACAAAGATTTAAGTGTACAGGTGTCAGTGTAGGTGTCATGAGGTCGTAGCTAAACATCACATCCCAACTGTTGAAGCATTTCCATGTGGGCTCATTCAAATTCAAAACAATGTTTTTTGTAGAAGGTTGATATACTTATGGAACTGTTTGACATTTATTCCTACAGGGACGGATACAGTTATTTATTGTGGATCAGTCTCATCGGGCCGGCTCATCTCATGAGGTTGATATCATCACTGGTACTAATCCTACATATCAGATCAAACCATCACGGCTTATTTGTGCAATGGGACGACTGCTGATTATGAATACTACAAACAGAGAGGCTAATATTGTCTGCAAACAATGTACCAATACAGGAAGCTCCTTTTTTATTTTTTCTAATTCATCTGCCACCAATTTAGAACTTCCAAATTCCTTCCAAACTCCACAAACTGACGGTTTAAAGAGTCAATTCACGAAATGGAAACAAATGCAGTTTTCCTGCCCACTAAGGAAGAATTTCATTACTACGGAGGGCTGAGTACTGCAGGAGTCATTCAGCAGATTGATTAATTGTTAATGTCCATCTAATAACTGTTCCACACTACACGATTTCCGCCGTGAATTTCCACTCATTGACGGGTTTAGGAGCTCATTGACAAAAAGGCCCAGATAAGAGATATAGCAGCGTTCACAAATTGGTGCTCGAGTGCTTGCTATTGTGACACATCCTGGATATCTAGCTCGATAAATATTGACGACTTGTTCGACTATTTTCGTTAAAATGAAAATTTAGTTGCAACGTCTCAGCAATTCAAGCAACGTATTAACAACGATTTTTTTAGGGCGAATAGTGCGAAGAGTCTACGGACTATTATTTACTACATCTTAGTTCTGATAGAGAGTAAGTTCAAATTGCCTTAACACCTGTTTAGGAGAAAAAACATCAACCCTTAATTTGCCAATAAACGATACGATAGCCACAACTCCAGTAAATACTCCTAATATTGTCAAGTTCATGGAACAATTACAAACAAAAGATTAAAGTGAGTCTACAAAGTGAAAATGACATTTTTGGCAATGGAAAACACAGACCCACTTGGGTCTAATCTATTGTATGAATGGGATGTGAGGCCACGCACTACTCAGGCAACCAGACAAACACAACACAATCCTTTCGGAGTTTTAATTAGAAAACCCATGAAGCAAACAAACACACAGACACATGAGAGGCCAATACACAGAGGGGAAAATAAATCCTTAGCTGCTTTCCATCAATATCCATTTCCCTGAATCCTTCAACCCACTGCGGCTTCGTTAACACACGTTGGGATTAGATAGCGGATAAATAAACCGGGAGGACAGTGTTCTCGGGAAGAGCGGCGTGACCATGTTGTGTCCCCGGCATGTGCAGATCAAAGAATAAGACCAAACATCGCACTGATAGTCCAAAGCGTCGCAGCTATGAGGTCCCTTCCTCAAGCTGCTTCTCTGAGCATCAATAACCGTCTCCACAAGTCAAGGGCTCAGCAATCAATGTTGATGGCGTCATAGGTAAATGTCAAAGAGATAGTGACAGAGAAGTGGAAGAACGTACGCCTGACGTGTCACTGTTGAATCAGAGCAGAGTGTTCAGCCATCAAATTAGGGCACCAGTTAGTCCTCGACTGCGGGAAATAAGTGCCTTGTTTGATAATGTCGCCCAAGCTGGCATTAGGTTTAAAGCACAAACTATATAGAGAAGAATCTGCCTGACATGCTTGTGTGGATCAAATTTCTTCTTCTTTTTTGTTTAAATAATCTGCTGTACATTTTATCAAACACGGTGTAAAACAGCTTTTGATATCCTAAATCATTCCCTTCTTTTTCCTTTCCTTTGTTATGGATAACTTTCGCACTCCCAGGTGGGAGACAGAAAATATTGGGCATCATAGAGTGATTTCAGACACTATGTTCAGGTATTATGGCTCGTTAACTCCACCGAGGAGATTATGTTTTAAATGTAAATCAGAAGCCGATGGTTCAGAGATGGTATGTTGCCCAACAAAACAGTGCACCCGCGCAAAACTGACGTTTCCATATAAAGTCTCTGACGTCTCCACAAGCATCTACTGAAAACCTGTATCAATTACCACAGTGGAATTAGCAGGAGAGACTGTATAAACAGTGAGTCAACTGTCTTGCTTGTATTTATGAAAAAGGTAATTCTGTTGACTGTTCACCGTGTGCGCCACTATATCTGCGATGACGTCAGGTGTGTTTGTTTAGGCGAACTCGGGCTAGATGGATCTTGTCCGAGTTTCCGAGTTGGAGTTACAGTGACCGTTCCATTGCACTTTTCCGTGTCTGTGGTGGGGGGCGGGTTTACAGAGTACAATGGATGCCTTTTAGTTTTTCTCATATAGAAATAAGGATAAAATAACAGAGTCTACGCGCAGTCCATCCTGGATGTATGTTTTAAGGAGACAAGGGGGCTGTTTACGCAAGAAACTGTGCAATAAAGTGTGAAACAAAAAGAGAGTTGAGCTTGGTTACCTCAGAAGCCCCCCTGCCCTTTCAGCAGGGCCTCATATGGAGAACCAGGCCTCAGGTCCCCTGGGCACTGATGTCTGCTCTCCTCTCGACTCCTCCCAGTCAGCCACGGAGGCTGTGCAGGAACCTGGCCCACTCACGACACCCTACAGCCACAAGTCATTCACACCTGGAACAGAGGGAGAGAACTTTGCTCATCGGGTGACACACAAACAAGCGAGTGGCAAGGAAAAGCACTTAGTCGCTCATGTTGACAAGGCCAACATGAAGCAAATACATAACCAGTGCAAAGCTGAGGTCATTAGGGGCTACACTGACAGTGTATAGCCGCCTTTTTAAGACAGACACTCATTTATACTTCAGCTATCCACTAGTGTACACATAAGGGACCACAAGACACTGTATGATATCTATCAAGAGCCTCCTGGAGGACTTGCTCTTTCCTCCAAATATCCATTTGTGGCTGTTATAATGCAAAGAAGATAGTGTAGAACTATTGCGGGTATAAAATATATACATAAAGCAACAGGCTGAAGGGTATGCATCAGATAAATGTGCATGGCAGACAAGGAGTGTTGCAAAGCAATTGAAGACACAAGCCATTAAAGTCTGCAGTGCCTGCCATGTATGCAGTGCAACTGTCCTTGGACAAGACTGTGAACTCCTACCTGCTAACTCAGGAGTGGATAACAGCATCAGACTAAAATTCAAACGGCAAGAGAGCAAAACATGTATTTTCCTTTTATAATGGGAAAAAAAATTAAACATTTGAATAAACTCCTGCCAATATGTGTTGCAATAGAAAAGCTAAAGGATTTGCTTAGCAGACTTGAGAGGGCATCAAGATTATTTTATTTATCAGGAGAAACTCACAAATTCCCAACTGCATGGATCAGATGTCATTTTGCTTAAAACACTACAGAACCTGTGGATATTTCCCTTCACAAGTTGGACAAAACTGGTCAAACTAAAAAAAAAAAAATGTAGCTCTGATTTCACACACAGCACAATGCCACACAAGTTACTCACAAACGGGCCTACTCGAGGAAGTCGTCCTAAAATACACACACACATCTACAAAGCTAAAACTCTATAAATAAACGTAAAGCACACATCTACTACAGAGACTAGACTTCCCCCCTAGAATCTCAGCGCCTCACTGGACAACTCTTGGCGGACAAAGTAATTCCATGGCGCTTGAAACTCCAGGAACTTTTTTTCCTTTTCCTAAAAGAAGTTGTTCCTGTTTCGCCAGAGAGCTGGGGGGGAAGGGAGGACTTCAGCACTCGCATTCATGGAGCCTCGGCCAGCGCAAACAAAGTCTTCCCCGAAGAGGGAGGCACTGGACGGCGGCGAGAGCGAGAACAACGACGTCGGTCACAAGCACACAAAAACCACGTACAAAATGAGATACATTTAAGGCCTAACTGTGCTATTGAAAGCATTTTTAACCCTCTTTAGACAGGCGTGCATTTTCAAGTTGTGCTAGCTCCGTTAACAATGTAACAATTAAATCGCTCGGCAGATGATAGGGCTGGCCGACACAATCAGCAGCCGAGGCCTGTAATCTCGCTGCGCGCTTATAAATCATACCAAACAGAATTTTAATAATGAAAATACAATACCAACGGTGTGGTAGTCCAGAAGAATGCAGAACATGCATGCTGCATTGTATCCTTTTTTCATTTTCACGAAGCACGGGCGGTCCTCCAGTATAATGGGGTAAAAACCAATATTTCTCCGCGGGTTTTATACCATGCCGAGAACATCGTGAATAATCCGCTTTTGTTGCGCTGGAGAAATCGGCATTAGAGGTTAAAGGGGTGCTCGCTGTCTGCCAGGCCAGACACGACGTGGGTTTTGCTAGCCAGCCTTCGGGGGCAGAGGCAGAGAAGAACGGATACCGGAGTGAGATGTCCCCGGGAGGAGGACCCGCGTGTGCCCGTTGCCAGGAGGCGAGCTGTGGTACCGACACTTTTCACCTGGATTTGTAAGAGAAACAACACAAAGAAAGCTCACCTGGAATGTTAGCTTAAATCCAGTTTTCCTCGAGTGACCGATAGCTACAGCACACGTATGAAATCACAACATTATCACGGTACCATAATAAAATAGAAATATGTCTCCCCCCTTTCACCCGAGCTTTCCAGTGGTCCTACTCCATTGCATCCCAGTCAAGATTTCCTGTCGTCGCTCGCCCCCCCTCTCCGTTCCACCACGATGGTTTAGCCCGAATTCTAAGTAGCAATTCTAGGTCAGGTCTGTATGCCAGTGAGACTGTAACTGTCGGCCAGCGGAGAGACGCTCATGTCCACCTCCACACAACACCAACAACACCGTGAAAACATGTAGTCGCACAGGTGGAGACACGGACAACCACACCTAAACTGTGATGCCTTTTTTTAACATCTTGCAGAGTTTTACACCTCTTTGTGACAACTTTCAATGAAAGTACATTTTGTTGGGTGTCAAACTTGCGCACGTTTTAATTAAATCCTTAAAAAAAGGAACCACTGTGATACACATGGATCATCTCAAGCAAGGCCGTAGCGAGGGAGTCAACATAAAGGGGGCGGGGGGGCTCATTTCCTGCCTTCATTCTTAAATGCTTTAAAATTGATAAACACATGGGATGCTCCAAACATTGCTGTTTTTTGTTATAACATAAGCAATAATTTAATGCACCACTGAGCATTATTAATGGTCGTACTGAGCTGTGTTAGCTTTATGTTAAGTTTAGTAACTAAATTATTGGGCTTATTAATGGATTATGTCAGAAAGTGTTGAGGTTACCTCTCATGGCATAGCATGTTTTCTTTATTGTCATTTAAAATAATGTATTGAGAACATGTAATCGTAAAAACAAAAATAATAAAACAAGGTAAGAATGGTTTGATGCAGGCAGAGAATCACAGAAAGCAATTAGACCAATATAATCACATTAGTAATATTATCCTATATCAGAATGCTTCACTTGTTCAGTTGTTTTGCATAATAATGAGAAGTATTTTGAATAATTGGTCAGGGTCATTAATATCAGTAAGTTGTCATTTGAAGAATATCAGCAGGAGAAGAAGATGATTTTCAGAGAGAGTTTCTCATTGCTCGTAGTTCCCTTTCTTGAAGCTTGGGGTTATTCAGTGTTTTGCAGTTTAATGTTCCTGTTGAGCAAAGTAGCTAATGGCATTTAAAAATAGGCTGATGCCACTTGATAAATAAACTAATTTCTGCTACAGGGTGAAAACACACACACACACAGACACACACAGACACACACACATCAAAGAGTGACTATGACAAGCCTCAGAGGAAGAGTGAAACATTAAGGACATGCAATGGGAGCGTGGTCCTTCTCAATATTTAATCAAGATACATTTCAAATCTAACCCAAATGTATAATCATGACGTCTGGGGATTGAATTAATTGGTGTTTAAGTGCACACATTATTAGCTGGCCTGACTGCACGCGTGTGCGTTTGTGTGCTCTTCTCTCTTTTATGAGAAGTGGTTTAGACTTTCAAAGTGAAGATGCTTTTACAAACAGAGGAAATTCTTCTCCAAGAGGCTGTGAGACGGCAGGAGCTCGGCTTAATTATCGCAGAATATTCACTAAGTGCAAGAATGGAATCATGAATGTATTATATTTGATTGTACGTTTTCAAGAGGAGTGACCTCTGTAGATTTCAGTGTTTGCTCACAGTGTTGAAAACACCAAAACACCTGGAAAACAGCTCTGGTAAAAGCAGATTTGGAAGCAAACAGACACAAACAAGGATATCATGCTCGAAACTCGCTATGATTGTATGTTTTGTGCCCATTTTTTGTGCAATTCACCCTGCAATTTTTCAAACATTTTAGTCTGAACCACAAATATGAGACTCACGGTGCTGCTTGAAGTAAATTAAGGGGATTGGTTATTATAATTCATCATCTGTGTAAAATGTGGAAGTTCGAATGGTTAAAGTTCAGATATCACCAGCTGAGTAAAAGAAAAGACCCTCTTGTGGCACTGGAGGACAATTTAGAGGATCACTAAAGTCTGAAGTATTCATCCCCTGAGGACCATGGATGTCAGCACAAAATGTCATAGAAATCCATCCAACAGTTACTGGTTTTCATCCACATCTGCTTCCTTGTTTGTCTGTCTGACAGCAGGATTACCAAAACATGAAACTTTGTGGTGCACAGAAATGACCTGTTCAATGTCTGTGCCGATCCGAATCAAAGGGGCAGATCCAGGATTTATTTCACCTTCTATAACACTGCAGGATAGTGTAATAGTTTCATTTATCTATCGAGAATTATTTCATGGATCCTTATATATAAAAAAGAGTTTTCATTTGAAACTTTATGAAACAAAATCAGGCTAATGTATAGTGATACTGTCTACTAATGTCTAAGGTTCTGAGCTGACCCTGTTAAAAGTTTATTTACGAGTGGGCCGTTGGCCTTGGTGGAGGTATACGCTCTGTAGAACGTCCTGCCAGTTGTTCCATAGCCTGGATGAAAGTGGTGGATCGACCAAGAGACTTTCACAGTGCCGCTAACAAGGCCAAAAACGATGTCAAAATTGTTGCCGATTCATTTTCTATTGATCAACTAATTCTTTCTGGTCTAATGTCTTCAGTAAATTTCCATCTGATCTTGCGTTGGTTTATTGATTAATGAGTGTGAGTTTATAGGAAACTAAATCAACCTAACAAGTTATTCACAGCTGCGACATTATGTGTGTCTGGGGGAGTGTTCTTTCTTTCTTTCTTTCTTTCTTTCTTTCTTTCTTTCTTTCTTCCTTCCTTCCTGCATTTATTGCACGCGTCTGAGGAGCCGTGAAAGGCTTGATGGAAGTATTTTAGGATGACACGCGTGGGACCCAAATTGTCAGGATGTGCGCTGCATATTTGTGACTTTTGACAAACAGGCCATGGCTACGTCGGGCATGTTTGTGCATGCTAGCAGAGATCAGCGACACGCCACAAAGCTCTGCCTCTCTCACGCACACGCACACTCATATACATTCCCTCTCTTTTCCTGTGTGAGGGTGTGTGCATGTGTGTATGATAAACCCCACTGGTGGTGTAACAGTAGACTGGCAGAATTCCCAGACTGGGTTTCATTAGACATGCACACTAGCAAAGCTCTTCAGGTCGATGTTCTGGCTCTCAAGCACTGAAACTCTTTGGCATGACTAACCCAGAATACTTTACCAAATCCAGATTCTGCCCAATGTCACATTAATACAACGGGAGAAAAACTGAATCATACTTGTTCCACTGGAAAGGCAATAAAAATGTGTTTGCGTGTCTTGAAGCAGGACACCAACATCGACTGTTCACTTATCATATTACCATCTGCATTATTTAAAGCTTCGATAAACAGTCGTATGCTGGTGAGACACTCTGCAGACACGGAGGGTCTGTCGGATGCTCAGTGTCTCCTCTGAAGTGTGGGGAGTTCGAGGAGCGTTTGGTGGGTATCTTCAGGGCTGCGGTGTTGGCCTCCAGTAGGAGAGCCTGGTGATTGGGTTCGTTCATTAACAAGCTTGGTCACAATGCTACGAGGAACACCAGGACTGGCTGGGTTATCAAAATACTGAGACAGTGAGCTCACTCACACAGCGGTGAGGTCACTTACCAGAGTGTGGCAGCCTGACCAATCATCAGTCAGACTATTATCTTGGTATGCAGTGTTGCTATGAGTAACAGAGACAAGCACTGCCTCACAGATCCCTAATGATGGCTGATGCACTAGGATGCTACCACTTTGCCCATTATATTCTGTTCTATTCTACACCCTGATCATTTTCAGTCTCAAACTGAGCTCCAGTTTAAGACATTAAGCCTATCAATCTACTTATGAAACACTTTAAGTTTCAGTGTGCTTTCTTCTCCTTGTTTACTGTCGCCTGCGGCAGTGTTTACCGAGTCTTCGCTGTGGCAGGTGAGTTCAAGCACGCTGGAGGACTGAAACAATGTTTTATTAACCGATCATTAACGAGTGGAGGCAGACCCCGGAGATCTAACAAGTTGCCCACCCACCTGCGTCTCACCATTCCACTAACTGGACTGTTAATGACTAATCAGAGGCGAGAGAGATTACATCGCCTCCTAACAAGAAGGATTTATGATTGCATGCAATCTATTAGGCTTATACCTGTTTGAGGCGGCACAGTGGTGGCAGGAGGTGAGCTCGAGTCTCAAAGGGGCTGGTGGACATGGATGACAAAAGTTCTGATTGTGTGCACCCACCTTGAAATGTCACCCAAACAGTAGAACACTCAAATAACGGAGTGTATTTTCTTCCTCTCTGCTATTTTTGTGTGTGAATGCTTGAAGAGAGGAAACGATAGATGCAGACATTCCACAACCCATATTCCCCCTCATTCTATCTTGTTGCCATGGGAACCAAAGCAGACGGAGCAGGTTTATATCGGCCTCCCTCAGGTCTCCAGTCACAGTCTCCCCTCTCTCTCTCTCGGCTGTCAGAGCTGGCTGCTCCTGTGTGGGCCACTGATACTCGCTGATTAAAGGAAGTTATAATTTGATTTTCTCAGCAGGCGCCGTTTAATAGAGCAGTTTAACTAAAGCTGTGCCTTCCCCAGGGCTTATAGAAGGAGAGGGAGAGAAAGAAAGAAGGAGATAGAGAGAGGGAGAGAGTCATGCTAATCCCAAACACTGAGCAATCACCGCTAAACTCTCCCCCTCACTCTCCCGTTCTAATTCTGTTTGCCTATTTTACCTCCCTTTCTTTCTCTTGCTCTTCCTCCGCCTATTAATATGTGCTTCCCACTCTTCTTCTTCCCTCCTTCTTCCCTCCTACTAGTGAGGCAAACATGGGGGGGCTGGCTTCTCTATCTACAGGCTGGCTGTATTACTGGCCCATTGTGATAATAGTGTTTAATTATCATCTCAGCTAAAATCAGCCCCATCACTCTGCTTCTCTTCCCCTTACCCCGCTCGCCTTCCCACTCCTCGACTCCTCCCCTCCTCCTCCTCCCTTACCACCCGTCTGTGGTGTGTCTAATACTTCCCCCTACCGCCCTCTCCCCCTCCGTGCATCTCTCTTCTTCTCTACCCTGCCTTGCCGCCACCACTCCCCCGCCCTGTTCTCCAGCTATTTCAGACCCATTTAGTGGGATAAGCATCTTGAGACAGACAGAGGGGTTTTTTGCTCTCTTTCATAGAGAAACGAGGAGAGGATATGGAGACTGGCATCCTGGTGCCTGCTTCAGAATACCAAACAGGGCCCGGGCATCTTAATATGCAGTGTGGGACAGAGGCTGAGATCAAAGAGAGGCACAGACAGACAGAGAGATGGGTTGGGGGTGGGTGGGGGGATACAAAGAGACAGAGAGACAGAGATGGAGGGAGAGGTGTGGAAAGGGAGGGAGTGAGTCCTCTCATTTCCCCCTCATCTGAGCATCCTTTCCTTCACATCATCATTTCTGCTCTGCTCTCCTGCGTCACTCCCCTGACCCCAAGAAAAATCGACAGCTTAATTACCACAATCTGCAAATCTGCGTGCCTGTCCGTGCATTGATGTGTTTTTATTCAAATGTGCGGATGGTGGAGTGAGTGCGCTCACTTTCTGTATCACCCTCGGATATTGGTTTGTTTGTGTGCAGTGGGGGGTTGCATCTAGCTCGGTTACCTACCCAGCACCTCTATCTCCTCAGTCAATTAAGATCGTGAGTAGCTGTCCCTGAAGCGGTGTAGACAGGCTAAATGAAAAGGCAGTGGATGTGAAATATGAATCATTAGAATACTGCAGGGGGAGGCTGGAGGGGCAGGGGGAGGCTTTGGAAGAGAGATAAGGAGGAAAAGGAATGGAAGAGAAAGAGAGGGGAAGAATGAGAGGGCAGATAATAAAAGATTAACGTCACGCCTCGCAGAGTGGTGGAATTTCAAAACCCTGCAGATCAAATTATTTATCCCTGTCTATAAAGGCAAATGAAGAGAGGGGAAGAGAGGAAGATCAGGAAAGGGGAAAACAAGTGAGGAGAGGGAAATAGAGTAGAATGGAGGAATGGCGCGAAGACCTCGCTTACTCTCTTTGATGACAGTGCTGACAGCGAAACAAATGCTCAGTGCGTGTGCGTGTGTGTGTGTGTGTGTGTGTGCGTGTTTGTGTGTTGGTTCTAAGACAGATAGAGGGAGGGAAGGAAGGAAGGAGGGAGAGAAAGTACAGGCAGATGTTGGCATTCACTCGGTGGGAGGCTCAAGGCTGTTTGCTGAGGACGGAGCGACAGAAAGAAAAAGAAAGAGAGGGGATTAAATGAAACCTGTTTCCCTTTGATTCTTCACTAATTTGCAGCAAGATGAAGAGCACTGAGAAGAAACCACCTACGCAGCACAGCGCCACACCGAACCAAACCAAACCACACACACTTTGCCTAGGTCTCAATGGAGCTCACACTGGCACACACAAACACACAGTAACAATCATCCCTAGTTCACTGCCTCACAACCTTCCAGCCAATGACATTGACATTTCTCTACATGGACTGCGTAACCCCTGTTTGACTTCACTTCTCCTCTATTTTTAATTTCCTCTTCAGCCATTCACTCTCAACTGTATTTTTTCACTATCATATCTTTTTTTCCTGAAGAGAAACCATTATACCTCAAACACTTAAGAATACCAGCAGAGTGTGTTGCTCAGATACACATTGACTAAACACTAGTGCACGTACATGCACACGCAGGCGCAAAGTCCTTCCTCATTAGCCCTGATTCCCCCTGAGTGACATCTTTAACAAAAGGATGCAGCCTCTGCCGCCATGGCAACAGCCTCCTCCATCTCTATGCGGTGCTTCAGACTGTGTACATGATGGGATCTCACTCTCTTCCTCCTCTCACTCCATCTTTCTCTCTCCCGGAACCCTGCACTCTTTCACTCTTTTCTCTCCCTTTCTTCCGTTTCTCACTCTGTCTCTCTCTCTCTTGCTTTGTCTTGTCCACAATTTCTCTGCCCCTGTCTCCAGCTCCCTGTTCTCTCTCTGGCTCCTCCAGCCTGCTGCCTTGCTGGTGGTGTTCCCTTTACTGGGCTAAGTTGTTTTGCAGAACCCTTAAGGTCATTCAGTGGAGACCACCTGCTTGCCAATCAGAAACTGATATGTAGGTCTGAGCGAGGAGAGGGGAGGGGGGGTGAAGAAAGTAAGAAAGAAAGAAAGAAAGAAAGAAAGAAAGAAAGAAAGAAAGAAAGAAAGAAAGAAAGAGAGTGACACAGATGAGTACGTGCATGTGGTTATGTTTGTGTGTGTGTTTTGGTTTGTGCCCATACATGTGTGTGCATGTGTGTGCATGCGTACATGCATACGTACATGCGTACGCGCGTGCGTGCGTGCGCGCGTGCGTGCGTGCGTGCGTGCGTGGGTGCGTGGGTGCGTGTCTGTGTGTGTGCGTGTGTGTGTGTGTGTGTGTGTGAGGGGCTTCCAGGAGACTCTGATATCTAGGCCACAGGAGTCCAAGGCAGCCAGTGTGTCTGGTGTCACAGCAAATCAACTGTCAGCTGTACACCACCTGCCCGCCCACACATGCTCTCATGCGCGCGTGCACGCACACACACACACACACTTGGCACAGCAGGAGCCCTTGGGCATGGAAACTGTTATTTTGTTTAGCAATCAGGTCACATATGACAAGCTTACAAAATCTCC
>CAAKHC010004480.1:0-18579 GCA_901007825.1 Macroramphosus scolopax | reverse complement strand
CGGAACCTATAATTAGCCTGCTTAGCTCTCTGCAACAGGTCCTGAAAGGCTTGTTCGGGACAGGAGAGAGATTATGCACTGAATACCTGCTGCTGCATCTTGTGAAGAGATTTCAACATCTGCAAGTCTCCTCTAGATGAAACTTGTCATAGATTGTGTTGTTAATGAAAGAAGAGGGAGACATTTTATCTTCTAGTAATTAAAGGTTGATGTTAACTTATCCAGGTAGAATCCAGGCTGCAACAGCATCCAATGGAGACACTAAACTGTACTTACAGTAAACACGTTTGTATATGTAAGATCTCTCAGTATTGTTTATGTTGATTGCTGTAAAAAAAAACATTTGTACAAAAGAACAATTCCTACTGGCACAGTAATCTAGTGCTTATATAGTCAACTTAAATCATCGTATATACAATGAGGGGACCATAATGATGTTTATCACAAGCTTTGAATCTCTGTTTTCCAGGTTGGAAACTATCTGCGTATGTTCAGAGGTTCTTTGTATAAAAGATATCCATCATTATGGAGGCGGCTGGCCTCAGTGGAGGAGAGGAAGAAAATTGTAGCATCATCACATGGTGGGTCTTCAGATTCTACACTTGTTCTAGTCTTAGGGCATATACATTATATAAATTGTTGAATTTTGCTGATCTTAAAAGTAAGCAACATTGTGATCTATTACTTCATGACTTGTCCTAATGTGTTAAATTGTTTTCTGTGAAAGAGTTGTTATCAAATAAAGGTTATAATTTTGGTATCCCAACATTTCTACCTGTAAGTGCAAATTGTTACCTAAATTCTGAGAGGAAGTTAACAGTCCTTTCTGTTTTCTTCCCCATCGGCCATCTGTAGCCACCAGTGTGACTCTGCTGAAGGCATCAGAGTGTGAAGAGATCTTCGAGGGGAATGATGAGAAATACAAGGCAGTGTCTATCAGCACAGAGCCCCCGGCTTACCTCAGGTATTGTGTATTGAATGATGACTGATAAAGTTATTTTGGTTAACTTTTCAAACCCCGAAGGGGTTGAACCTCCAACTATAATTTAATCAATCAATGTAGTATAATCATTTTTACTGGATCTAGCTTTTATGGATTTTACACTATTTAATGAACTTAATATTGGGTTATATATGCCTTGGACCATCTTGTTTATCTATATTGATCTGTTGCAGTGACAGTGCAGAGTGAATAACTGCAGCACCCTTGTCAACAGTGTATTTCTTGTCTTTTCTGTGAAGAGAGCAGAAAGCAAAAAGGAGCAGTCAGTGGGTGCCCACACTGCCCAACAGCTCCCACCATTTAGATGCTGTGCCTTGCTCCACCACCATCAACCGCAACAGAATGGGTCGGGACAAGAAGAGGACCTTCCCTCTGTGGTAAGAAAGCTGTTTATTTTTACAAAAGAAAAGTAATGTATATATTTTTTTTAAACATTATATTGATTGTGAGGGAATTATTAAGATACTTTTGTCAGGTCTAAAATTAATGTTTTGTTTTATGTCTGCCCCAGCAGATGGTGGATTAACTAAACTAAAACATATACAGCATATACTGTATATGTCATGGAACAATAATAGTCAGACCACCACCACATCGCTGTTTATTTCAAGTTGTTTGTCGCCCACCTGGTCGGTCCTGACTCTGTGTATCGTCTATCGTTTGTGAATAAAACCGTACCAAGCATTTACAGCCACTTTTGCCTGAGTAGCGAAAAGCCATACCTGATGTATGAAATTTCGTTGCATCTTGTGTCTCACTCAGCTTTGATGACCACGACCCGGCAGTGGTCCATGAGAACGCAGCCCAGGTAGAGGCGCTGGTTCCCATTCGTCTGGACATGGAGATAGACGGACAGAAACTCAGAGATGCCTTCACGTGGAACATGAATGGTATAGTTAAGTAGCTCTCAACATCAGGAAATCAAGAATTGTTTCCTGTCTGAGTTTTCAAACCTCTTCCCTGTTGGCCCACAGAGAAGCTGATGACACCAGAGATGTTTGCAGAGATTTTGTGTGATGACCTGGACCTGAATCCTCTGGCCTTTGTCCCCGCCATCACCTCGGCCATTCGCCAGCAGATTGAGTCGTACCCCACTGACAGCATACTAGAGGAACAGGCAGACCAGAGAGTCATCATCAAGGTGTGTCCTTAAACAAATCAATAACAAGTCCTCAGGGAAGCAAAGGAATATCAGGAGGAGATGGCTATACAGGAAGTATTGAGGAGTATTTAAATAGGTGGAAAGTATCTGGTTGATCCAGTGATGTGGCAGCAGTGTTCCCCTTACCCTCTCCTTGTTGTCCTCAGCCCCACTGCCTCCTCAGCTCAAACTGCTCCAGTTCAGCTGTCGTTTGTAAAATGTAAAAGCTGGACCAGAATTCTTACAGATGTCATTGCAGGCTTGTCAAGACAACCCTCAGTTATACACACCAGTGAAACAGTCTGATAAGAAACAGATTAGAAGCTATTGTAGTATCCCTACTTTAAGGTTTGTGGTGTATATCATGCTTTTCCCTATTCCACAGCTCAACATCCATGTGGGCAACATCTCTCTGGTGGACCAGTTTGAGTGGGACATGTCAGAGAGGGAGAACTCCCCAGAGTCGTTTGCTCTGAAGCTGTGTGCTGAGCTCGGACTGGGAGGAGAGTTTGTCACCACTATTGCCTACAGTATACGTGGCCAGCTCAGCTGGCACCAGAGGACCTATGCCTTCAGGTAGCTCACACACTGAGCTGTTTACATCATGCAAATTTTATAACAGGAAAGTCTGTGGTGCATTATGATGGTCTGATGTCCTGCCATGTTTGTAATTTGCTTGCAGTGAGAACCCACTCCCTACAGTAGAGATTGCCATCCGTAACACAGGCGATGCAGACCAGTGGTGCCCCCTGCTGGAGACCCTCACAGATGCTGAAATGGAGAAGAAGATACGAGACCAAGACAGGAACACAAGGTGAGACAGTCAGATACATTAAATCAATCAAGTTCATCTAGCTCAATGAGGTTTTTTGTTCGACAGTTAAAGGTACAATTACACAACGTACTACCTTTTTGTGTTTGTTGATTATATATAAGTGGATGCATTGATGTGACTTATGAGTAGCAAAATGTGCTGCAACATTGCTGTCATTAGAAGGGGAGACTAAGAAACTGGAAGTAAAACAAACCATTAACTGCTCGAATTATCGACAGTACAGACCCAGTTGTCTGTTGAAAAGAATGTGTAGAGGAATCAGGTTTCGTGACATTTATATGAACCTTATTTAACCAGCAGAGCCATTTCCATGTACGAATGGCTTGCAACTCCTGGTGCTCTGAACATTCATAAAACATTGCTACTGCTACTGTGAACATATTGTGTTTTTTTTGTAGGCGTATGAGACGACTGGCCAACACTGCTCCATCCTGGTAGAGAGATTCACGAAGCTGAATCAGACGACGTGTCCTCTGGAGACTCCTGTTACACGGAAATTATCTGTAAAAGTTTTACACACACATACAAACCAGCGATCCAAAAAGCATTTGATCATTCCTGTCAGCATGAATGCAGTCACATGTAGTCAGTGGGACTGAGCCTGCCCTCCATGAAACTCCACAAACACACAAGCCCAGGCATTCCGCTGCTTACACACTACCTTCAGGTTTCACTCTGCCTTTAGCACATCAATCATGGCAACAACTCAAGTTTAATCTCCGATCACTACCAAGGCATTTATCTCATGTCTGTTCCTCAAGCGACTGATAGAGACTGGCAGCATCGACACTACACACCATGGACTAAGCTTAGTGTGTCTCGTGTGTGACATTACACTGATCTGGACAGTATATGTTTAACACCACAATGGCAACTGCAGTTTTTTTTTAACATTCTCAGACTCTGTTGTGTCATGCCCTGTGGTTGCCAGTGCAACACACATTTTACTACTAAAGATAACCATCTCTTTCCATCAAATGTCCCAGTAAGTGTTAATTCACACAGAACACCAGAGCGCAGATTACACAGTTCTATAGAATGAAGGGATTATTAATGAGACGCCGGATATCCGCCTGCTGTAAAAAACTTCTACTGATGCTTTTCATGTCCACCTGACTGAGACAGGTGGTTCCGTAGATCGGCAACATTCTTTGTTGCTCAACAGAATTACATCTTTATTTTGATAACTTACAAACATTTAATTTTTTCAAGCGAAAAGAATGTAAAAAATATCAACTATTTTCTTGTCTTAGCCTCTCACACAACAGTTTGCAGCTGTTCATCATGCATCATATTTGGTATGGCGTTATACGTTATACAACTGCGTGCGAGTGCTTTGAAAGCACACGCACACTGTTTGAGATCCATGCTTGGATCTCATCTGCCCTCACAGATATTGTCAATATCTTAACACCATACTTTGGGTTCATTGATTGGACAAAACAAAACATTACCATCATCACCTCCAGTTCTGTAAAGATGTTATGGGCATTATATACAGTTGATCAGTCAAAATCATCTGGAGGTTAAATCAATAATGAAAATAATGGTCCTGATGGCAAAGGCCTCATGTAATATCAGTGTCTTTAGACTGACGTCAGAGTTATCTTCTGTAGGTGGACCATACCAGACAAATGGTCAATGAACCAGACAGAAGATGCACCCTTGAATGTTGCAAAATTAAGTCACTCTTGTTTTAAAGTCATGGAAGACTGAAAACTGTGTATGCATTTACTCTGTCATAATTAAATTAAAAACACATTGTAGTTAAGTTTGCCGTTATATTCCACAATTGTATGTTCTCCAATCGTGACTTGAATTTCAATGCCAGCTTAAAATCGGAAAAGGGGCGGGATGCTTTTTTGCTGACACTGACTTATGGCAACCACAACAGATACCCGTTGACAACACGTTACATTTAATTGTCAACTTAATGTGGTATGAAAACTCGTCACGAAAGAAAAACAATACAGTTGACAACAAAAAGCTAGATTGTAATATTACTTGTGTTTATTATTTAATTATGACACTATATATGAATATATAATTGCAAGCATACATACTTGTACAAATGTGTACTTTGTTAAAATGTTTTTCCTTGTTTGATTAGTTTTTTATATAGGCATTATAAAGCTTCCATATTAAACTATTCAGTATGATATATCAGCCACACACTGTACTGTCCAAAGAAAGGTCAATGTTCATGTCAAATGCTGTGACAGCAGAGTCCCTCTGCACCAAGACACTGAATTTATGGTCAGATTTTCCTCCTTATCAAATTTTCTGCAAGCACCCTTGAATAAGGACTTTATGTAACAGTTCTTGTGTGGCTCATAAAGAAATATTGATCAAAGTGATCGCAAACTGTAATCATCGAATGAGATTGACACTTTAATTTGTCTGGTAATGTGGTATTGTAGTTAACATGGAGATGAAACATGATTGAATAACTCGTCTATTTCCACAACAGTTTTATCAATGTTTCTGTACACTGAGTGTTCATAACTGCACCCCAGTCAAAATGTCACTACTATCATGTTACATGTGATGTCAGATAACTGGGCTATAGAACACACCAGTTAATACTGGCGTGGAGAAACTCAGAATCATTTGACGGTTGCAGGAATCACAAAAATACATTTAGCAAATGTTAGTGAGCCACATGATAAATGTTTTGGCTTTGTCTTCGCCAGTTGCGCTTATGTTTTAAGATGACTGAAATAAACAGTGTGCATGTGTAGAACGCAACTAGTGACATTAGCTGTTGAAATCCTGACAGGTCTAGACATTGTTTCTGCAGGTTGCTTTCAATCAGACAGTTATCTTGTCTTTTAGCATGAAGCCTCTAAACTCTGATCTTTATTACCAGTTCTGACAGTTTATGTGCACCAGTCTTCATCTGCATGCCGTCACATAGGTAGTTCATACTGTGTCCTGTGCATGAGGGAACAATTGTTCCAGCTGTTACTTCTGTGTGCCTCACACTGCACAAGTGTCAGCGGACTGGAGCCTTTATGTTACTGGTGGCTTTACTGGTTGTGTGGTGCAGAGGGTAAAAACAAGCCGACATGAATCGATGGTGTCTTTAAAGTGATTTTTTTAATTGACCCAAACACACACAAAGAATTGATGTAAACGTATGTACTGTCACTTCTTGTTCTCTTGTTTTTTTACTTTACCTTTATAGTGGAATTCTTTATATGAAAAATAACAAAGAACTTGTTGAAAATGTGTTTTCTCTTCTTCACCATGTCTTCAACATTGGTTTAAATGCATGACAAGTCTCATACTAATTAGGATGACTGCCATATTTTATCCTGCTAGAATAAATATTAGGAGCAACTGTCTGTACAAATCCAGGGCAGCAATCAAGATTAGATCTGATTAGACAAACATCTTAAAAATCCTCCAAATCATATTTATTTCAGCATGTTATAAACCACTAGAACCAGTATATTTCCCACTGCTAAAGACTAGCATCTGATGCAGAACATGGAGGTCACTAACTTTATTTGCAGGAAGAAAAACAAAGCAAGAATAATAAAGAAGTATATTCTTTGGATTTGGCCCAAAATTTGAATGGGTTCTTCTGCATTCACAACTACTGATTTTCTAGCTTCAATTGTACATTTCAGCCTCAGTTTTCAAAGCATTGCATTTCAGTTGATTCAGCAATTTACTTCAGCTTTCAGCTTCCAATTATTTCAGCTTCCGCTTTCAAGTTTTAATTCGGCTTTTCAGCAGTTTTTTCAGTCCATGTCAGAATTATTTAAGCAATGTTCATGCATGTTGTTCTTCGTCTGCACACTATTATGTACGGACCTTAAACATTAAACATTTTTGATTTTAATGTCAAGTATAGAATTCAGCTTTTGATCATTACTGGTTAATTCCACGTCCATGAATCCAAATATTCTAGCTCCACAATTTAATAAATTAAAAGTGAAACTATGGCAGTTTAATCGAAAAACAAAAACGTTCAATAATTTCCTTCCTAGCTTGTATAATGTTTCTCTTTATGGTTTACAAAATTTGGTATGACCGTTTTTAACCATGGTTTTGTTGTACAGACAGCTGTGAACAAATATTAAACCGAAGATTATTTGGAAAGCTTTTAATCTGAAAATTGTTGACCCGGAAGTAGCTAGCCAGTTGTAGGGGACCGGTGCCAGTTGTCGTCCTTGTCACTCCGCCGCCCCCTGCTTTGCCTTTCACAGGACATCCAGCTTGCATCTAGAGTATTATTCGGCTTCAGCGCCGTGGCCCCTAGCAGTGGCACCCCGGCCGCTGGAAGAGGAAGATCCAGCGGTCCAGTTTCACAGAGAGATGCTCGGAAAGACGCGCTTCACCGACAGAGCAGATATCTGAGCATCTTTGTGATACTGCTGTTCTTCAACGTAAACCGTCTGGCAAGGTAACGGTAACATAACGAACAAATACGCAATACACGAGCATAGACCGAGGTACAGTCTGCCGCAGCCAAGCTGTGTAACAAACATATTAGCCGCCAGTGCTTAGCTTTGCCAGCATCTTGTTTAATGCGTGTTGTTAATAGAGGGGTGTCCTGATTTGAATTTGCGATTTTGGGATAAGTAGAAGCCTGATAACGGAGAACAGAACACTGGTCACGATTGTTGGTTTTTACGGCTTGCGTTCAATTAAGTCTAATTGGACGATTGTTTGTTCGATTCATTTCAATGTTAACTTTGTTAGCTTACATTGCACTCGACTTGCCTAAGTAATTTATGAATTTTACGAAAGTTAGCTAATAGAGACGCATAACAGCAGCGGTTCCCTTTGAGGAGTTGTCGTGATTGTATGCACATTTGTAGTGACATGCTTTTCCTGCATCCTTCAGGAAGAATTCCATGAATTTGTTTAGTTGTGGATAATAGTTTTACCCCGATCATTGTCTTCCCATCGGTGTTAAAGACTGCTGTCAGTGTGATGCCCGTCTCTTCTGGGAGATCGGTAGGAGTAAGATGCTAAGTGTTAATTTCTGCTCGGGGGATTTGTGCAAGTTTGATCATTTGAGATCAATACAATAACCTATTTTTACTGATATGCCTACACATATCAGTATCAGCCTAGGTGTTTAAGACACTATGGTGCACTGGTTAGAGATGGTGCACATAATGCAAAGCAGGCTCACAGCTTCCCACCACTCCACGCTATGAAGCTAGTCAGTCATTTCCAAAGCAGAATAAAGTGATCAAGGTAGCATTCGTTAAATAATGTGGCCTGAATGTGTGCTGCCTTGACCTGATTGCACATCCATCTCCGTGAACTAGAGATTGCACCCACTGTGAAAAGTAAATCTGGGACAACCTAAGTCAACCTAAAAAGGTTATCATGTGACGCATTTCCTTCAAAGTTTCCTATTTCTGTTCTGAGTTAAGTGGAGCACTTGTGAGATACTCTAATGTCTGCAACTAGCTTTGATATCATGTTAGGACATTTGAATTCCGTTTTGCATAGACTGCACCCTTATGGTGTCTGATTTCAAGTCCTTTTTTAAAAAAAATTGCATTTTTTTTATGGTCGTGCATTTTAAATGTCTATAAATATTCATATTAATTTAAGCAACATTGACATTTGTACATGTCAAACAGCTGAAACAAATGTGAATTAATACCATGAAATATTGCACATTTGTTAAGAAATATGTTTCAACTTACGTGATTGAAGTACAATCTAAACATACACTTTAAAAAGATATCTGCAACATTTTCAGGACCAAAATATTTCACATAAAAAATGTTGATATAAGAGATGGTAAAAATAAATCAAAATGTTATCCATCATCCCTTAATTACAAATAATGCCCCAAAAAGTTAAATTCAGGAGTGTTGTAGGAAAAATGAAGACAATAACATTTCTCTATATATGATATTTGGATTTATAATAATACTACTTTTGATGAATTACTAGTAAGGTTTACTACCTCCTTAATGAACCCCTGCCAGGCGCCAAATGCTGGTGGATTATCTGTTTGGCGAGTAAATGTCAGCAGACAGCCCGCCAGTGTGGCGGGTAAATGTTTGAGAAAGTCTTTACTGCTTCTCTTCCTGCTGCCCTCCTCTGTCTGTGCCGGAGTTTGACACACACCGAGACACACACTTGTAGTCCATGAAGACCCACCTCCAGTCTGTCACCTTTGTCACCCTGTTCTTCTTGATCTTGCACCTTTCTCTCTCCCCTCTCTCTCTCCCTTTCCATCCTCGTCCCTCCCACTCTGCACCGACAGTCATACACAAACAGTTTGTATTCAACTACAGAATTAAATATTATCTCAACATAAATTAAGCAAAAACAGTATTTCTGAGTGGGAGGAATCCCCACTGGATAATGGTTTATCAATATACTGCTTAGTTATGTGAAGTCACTGTGATGTGCACTGCAATGATGTGGGCGGAACAGAAGCTGCCTTGGCATTTGAACCATGTGAATCATTATTCTAATATGATATCAGGCTGCTGTGGGCAATCCAGTAACATCATAGTGTTTATTCGCTCTCACTTGAACCTGCTGTTTCCTCCTAAGAAAGAACTAAACATCAATCTATGGAAACCAAGTCATTTCAGATTAGTGAGGGTTCACTGCAATGCTTCAATCCACTCTTCATTAATGTCCTACTACTGTATCCGAGGGTGAAAGTCATGACTTAGTTTGGAGACTTTTTGATGGTGGGACCTGTGAGGCATGTATGTTACACAGATGTTGGTTGCTGGGTACCAGCTTCAGGGTCTTCAGATGAGAGCCATCCTTCATTGACGTTTCAACCCCTTTAATCCCAGATCATCTCAGGATGGTGGGACAGCGGTCAGAAACATCTACCTGACGTTCTTGTAGCTGGATTCAGTTTTTCATGTGGTTCCACTATCAAGTGTCTCGCTTCTCCCAGTTCTTGTCTCTTCTTCACAGCCAGTGCTAAACAAACCCTCTTCTACTTCTTCAGAGGGATATTTTAGGACTCTTTTGACTTTCGCTGACATGAAGCCAGTGTCTCTCAGGAAGTGCTTAGAGGCTCACAAAGCCGTGGCTGCCACTTGCCCCCCCACCTTTTCCCCTGGCCTTTCTGACATTGACAGTCAGACTATACCAGGAGCTTGTCTTCCTCCAGTGGCAAGTCTTCAATCCACGTAGTAGCTCTTGACGACACACATGGAGGAAGCCCAGGGAAAAGCTAATCAGCGTAGGCGGGGTAGAACCCTCCTGGAGTAACCTCCTCCTCAATTTATCCTGCCTGCAACACACAGTATACATCCAGTGAGAGATGATCACAAGGGTACAGATACATTGATTATCTGTTATAATAGCACCTGTCAGTGGGTGGGATATGTTAGGCAGCAAGTGAACACTTTGTCTCAAAGTTGATGTGTTGGAAGCAGGAAAACTGGACACAAGATGGTCAAATTCTACACCCAATTGAAAACAGTATTTCCCTTTCTGTTGCAGGCGTGAAGGGTCTCTGTCATGACTGGAGCTGAGAACGAGGATGATATTCCATTAGGCGAAAGGAAGACTGTCACAGACTTCTGCTATCTCTTGGACAAGTCCAAACAACTCTTCAATGGACTAAGGTCAGATTCGACTATCTGTTGTCTCCTCAATGCATCCTGTCATCAAGCATTCACTTCCAGTGTCTAACAGTACGAGTGATACAAGCAGTAGAGCCTGATCAGCATATATGTCGGCCGATCTGCTCAGATATGAAAAGTTTTTTGCAGCACTCTCTTCCCTGGTGTCTCCACTGCCCCTGGAGAGACTGCTCCTAAAAGAGAAAAGAATATGTCTGGTTATAATTAGAAATTATATCATCACATGGTCGTACATCAGAGTGTGCTCCGGCTCCGGCTCCAATTGTTCACATCCTGTCGGCACCGTCTGAAGCATGAAGCGCAGTCGTTTGAGAGACCGGCTGCTCACAATTTAAAATGTTACCTTTACGTCAACATATGTACGATATTTTCATGCATCGAATAGTTGGACAGAATCTGAAAAGTTGTGCTCAATGGTGTAACAATGTTAATGAAGTAATATAATTGATATGAATCCATCCAATAAAAAGGACCTCTGTATTTAACCGTAGTAACTTTCCTTGTGAGAGTAGCAGTTTGATTTTTCAATTCAAGGAAATCCTTTTTGTCTGATTTGCTCCTCCTGAGCTTCCTGCTCGTGTTTTTTCCTCTGAGGGCCGTTGCCATAGCGAGGGAGAGCAGCATTGAGCATCAAATCTTTTGCATGTGAAAGAATAAACTTTGCAAAAATATTCCTCACTTGAAGGAAGTAGAAACGTCGGGAGTCTCACAATGAGTGTGAATGTGACTGTCGCTCCAATTGTTGGTCGAGTGGTGTAAAGCTCAAAGCAGTCAAAGATGTTTGTCTAATGTTCTTTTCTCTCCCTTTATTGTGCTCTTTGCTGCAGAGACCTTCCTCAGTATGGACACAAGCAGTGGCAGTCTTACTTTGGGCGGACGTTTGACGTCTACACTAAGCTGTGGAAATTCCAGCAGCAGCACAGGTTATTTCTTACTTCATTCTTGTTGTTTCCAAAGCTAGAATGGTTGAATAAAACTTCTGTACATCATACAGTAGGACGAAGGGTTAGCAGCAGCAGTGTGAACTCACTTACTTTCAACAGTACCAAGTAGAATTTTGTCTCCCTTGGTTGGTAACACTCAAAAAAAAGAAGAGTGAAGGAGGATTTCTACGTCAAACTAGAGAGTAACTTCCCTCATTTAACAAATATTGTGCAACTAACGGTGGTTACCATCTCTCATTTACAGTGCTCAGTATTGTATTTCTTACTTATTGACAGGCAGGTTCTGGACAGTCGCTATGGCTTGAAGAGATGGCAGATCGGGGAAGTTGCGTCCAAAATTGGACAGCTTTACTACCACTACTAGTGAGTCAAAGTGTCTATCAACTACATGCATCACCATGTCTGTTTTCATAATCGAGAAAACACAAACTCTCACACTTTTCGCCCCATTTATCTGTAAATCGATGCTCTATGTATTTTGTCACTGTTGCTTGTAGATTTGGTGTTACAGAATTCCATTTTTCACAGTCCTCGCTCCAAAATAGAGGTCGTAACAAACTTCTCATCTGTAATCCCCGACAGCCTCCGCACCTCAGAAACAAGTTACCTGAACGAGGCCTTTTCATTCTACTCTGCCATCCGTCAGCGGTCCTACTACTTTCAGGTCAACAAAGAAGACAGGTTAGTTCCAAAAACATTTCCAACAGCAGTGTTTTACAATATTATCATTCGTGGATGCTTCACTGAAAATCATTTCCAACTAGTAAATCATTTGGCCACGTCACCGGGGAAGTTCCAGTGCGTGCTTGTGCAAGCGCACACATGTGTGCTCGTCCCAGCATGCAGCAGGGGAGAGGCTGACTGACTAAGTGAGAGATGACAGATCTTTTGCAGTAGTAACAGCGAAGAAACATGTTATGTATCACTCATAACAAAAATTGCAGCCAATTCCGCGACCCACTTTGGTCTGTTCATCAGTTCTTGTGACATCGCCAGTCATGATGTTAAAGGTTTATTGCATACATCAAACGGAAATTCATTTTTACATTCTCAGATGAATAAGTGACCAATAACCCAGTCTGAACATGGTCTGAGATGTGATTGTGGTTTAATGGGGATCTGTGTGACCTAACAAGTTCCTCTGCTCTCTCATCTCCAACAGGCCAGAGCTGGTAGTGAAGAAGCTCCGATATTACGCCCGCTACATCGTCGTCTGTTTACTGCTCAACAAGATGGACCTAGTCAAGGTCTTGGTGAAGGTATGGAAGAAAAATTCAGTGAATTCCCATTAATCCAAACATCGTTGCTGTTGATAGACTAGACTGTAAGAGTGCAGACCTCCGTCCAAGCCAACAGCCAACACGTATTATATGATGCTGGCCCTGATTAGTGTGATGTCATCCACGGCCGTCCTCCTGATAATCATGGAATGAGACATGTTTGCGGTTCAGGCTTGCACGTCTGTGATGTGAATCATGTGGGTGCCATAGGGGGTCATGGTTCCAGTTGTCCTCCTTTACATGACTGGACTGCTGATTGGCTCTAAATGGCTACTGGCCTCTGTCATGCCTGTGAGAATAGTTCTGTTTTTACTCCTCATATAAAGCAGGGTTACTGTTTTGACCTGTTCCACATTGTCATCTTCAGGGAAATCGGAAAGGCCAAATGTAGTGCCACCTACTGGCAAAGGGAAGTAAGCTTACGTGACAAACATTTGATTCACACCTAAATGTAATTGTATTGTCTTCATTTGATGTACGGCATCAAACTGAATGTTCTGTAGAGCCTCGTAGAGTAAACGGTTCTCTACGACCTGCTCAGTACCGATTGTTGTCGATCATTTATATTCATAAATGCTTAAGATCACACTGTCTGATACCTGCAGGAGTTATCTGAGGAAATCGAGGATTACACACAACGATTCAACACAGAGGACCAGTTGGAATGGAACCTAGTTCTACAGGAAGTGGCGGCATTTATCGAGGTAACCCACCCACAACCAAAACATAACGTACACAAGGTCATGGTTGTATCTCATTGGGGGCCAAGCAGCGAAGCTGTGTCGGCACTGTATTGTGTCTCTACTTCTTCTTCATTCTCCTCTTCTTCTGGCAGAACCATGTGGTAAGAATTGTGATATTTGAGGCACAGTTTGAGGGAGAATCCCCGGATTCCTTTCACATAACACAAAGTCATAATTTAGAAACGCTTTCATGTATTGACTTCAAATATAATATGAAGTGAAGAGCTGCCAGTTAGGCCGTCCGTCATCGGACCACGTCTCACAGATGTTTAACAGATGAGTTTTGATATTCAAAAACAGAATTTACAGGAAAATGCAAAGACCTCAAACACAGCATGAGTTCATGTCTCTGCTACACACACAACCTTTGGTCAAACGGACAATAACCGCCACACTTTTAACATGCACATTTCAAGTTCCCATGGCGACTGCCCTGCTGGTCTCCTTGGCCCCCTCATTGTTACTTTCAACATAATGCATGATTGAGTAATATGTAACGGGCAAGACAAATTGGTCCAGTGTGCCACAAACAAAGGGGAGATGTTAGTTGTTTCATGTTACTTGCCAAACGTCTCGGTTATTAAAATCCCTTTCGGTGGCTCGTCTATGTTCCGTCTCACTTGTTTTCCTCTCCGTCCGTCAACAGGCAGACCCGCTGGTTGTACTGAACGACAACAACTCCGTCGTTGTCACCAACAATCGGCTGCAGGAGGGAAGCGTGCCTCCCCTGGAACAAGGCATGGTGGTTGGGCAGCTCGTCCTTGCAGATGCACTAATTATCGGCAACTGTAACAGCCAGGTTTAACCCACTAATTCTAATTCACAGTTCCTAACACGACGTACACATAGACACGGTTGTTGATCTGTCGTCCCGGAGGAAAGATGGTGTGAAGTTGGCTCTCGTAGAAAAACACCTAACATCTTGTCCATGTAGAACATTCCAGTGTTACCTGCAGCTTTGTTGACTGACGTCTTATCTCGTATTGCTCTTGAATAGTTTCACTACTGTACGTATAAAGTATTTCAGTTATGTACATTTTAATAGATGTGCGTGTGTACAAAGAAGGTTGAAAGAAGTGAACTAACTTTGTGAGACTGAAAAATCACGTGTCTAGCCTGAAACGAGCGAGTAGGTTCAAGGCTTCCGCAGAGCTCGATCACAATCCATTCATCTGTTTTCTTCCTCCTCCAGGTGAAGTTCAGCGAGTTAACGATCGACATGTTCCGCATGCTTCAAGCTTTGGAGAGGGAACCTGTGAACTTGGCCACGCAGAACCCGAAACAAGGAACGCTGGTGAGTTCCAGTAGTGGTGAACGATTTGTGTTTCCATTGCCATTCGTTTGTCTGTCAGCAGGATTCTATTAATTCTTTTGAATGTTTCTCCACAGGAACCCAGTGAGAAGCCGGCCAAACGGGAAAACCCTCACAAGTATCTTCTGTATAAGCCAACGTTCAGCCAGCTGTTTACGTTCTTGTCGGCCTCTTTTAAGGTCGGTATTGAATTCAGATCAAACTATCTTTGGTCGTCTCTCGCCACTGAAGTTAAAGCACAACGTGTTAAAACTGACCGAGGGGAAACCTCAGTGTAGCACTAATATAACTCCCCACCCTGACATCATCATATTATCTTGTTTTTCATTGATGCATCTTCCAGGAATTGCCTGCAAACAGCGTTCTACTTGTCTACATGTCAGCAACTGGAGTCTTTCCTGCCGGGCACTCAGATTATGAAGGTGAGAGAAACTTTATTAGAGTCTGCCAAGTTCATACGACATGACTTTTGAAGTCATCTGACCACTCTACTATCCAACAACTACACCACAGGAAGTGATTGTAGTTTACACACTACGTCACTGAGCTGTGAGACGGTGTCACACTTAACAAGATCATCCACCAGGAGGAGTCCACCATCCCTGCTCGTACATGCACACCAGCACTTATTTGCATGTCCTAATGCCGAGCTGTCTTGTAATCGTAAGGTTCCTGGTTCGATCCCCGGCTCCTCCGGAGACTGTGTTGAAGTATCTTTGAGTAACACATTGAACGGCCATCAGTGTATGAATGTGTGTGTGTTGTTATAAAGTGCTTTGACTGGTCAGTAGACTAGAACTCACTATATAAGTGGAGTCCATTCCTCAGTCAGTCTGGGCAGACGGCCAAAAGAGATTAAGAAAGACTAAAACCAGATTAAAAACATATTAGTGTCATATTATTTTCAACAGTTTTTATTTATAGTGAGACCTTTGATCTTTATCGAGGCGGTCAGTTTTGTTCCTCATACGGTTGTTGGAATATGTTTATACCAGCGTGCAGGTGTTTGTATCTGCAATAAATATCTGATATCATTTCTGTGCGTGTCGTGTGTTTCCAAGTTCAAGCAATGAAGCTCTCACCTGTGGTTATTCTTGTAGGTCCGTATGACTTCGGAGGAGTTCTCACCAATACAAATCGAGACGTGGTGAATGGAGAGACGGTGCAGAAGAGGAACCAAGCCCAGAAAGAAATGCACTGGTGAGACTTGAACTCAACTCTGGGAATGATTGTTCTGTCTGTCTGGTTTAGTATCATGCCATCAGATGTCCAGTCACAATAATTGAATGGAACAAGTGAAGCCAACAATCCTTTGTCTGGACCTGCACATACACCATAAACACACCTGTCACTTTGCTGTTAAACCAGAACACACACACACAAGACACGGCTATGCTAACGATACATGCTAACGATGTGCTTGCAAACCTTGCAGGCCTGCTAAGGTTGGGCGAACCCCTGAAGCATCTAACACAGCGTCCGACACTGACTTGTGCATCAATATCGTCAGATGAAATCGAGAAAGTTCTGCTCTATAAACGTTGTTTGTGTTGTTGCAGCCTTCATCCTGGAGACTTGTTCCCTTTCACCCGGAAGCCTCTTTTTGTTATCGTGGACTCCTCCAACAGCACAGCGTATAAGGTACCAGGACAGGTTCATCTACCCGAGGAACTATCTTCACACCGTTCTTATAAGGAAATGACGTTTTCTTTTTTGTGTATTCCAACAGAATTTCACAAATTTGTTTGGCCAGCCTGTGGTGTGCCTACTATCACCGAAAGTATTTCCCAAGTGTGTACAAGGTGTGTGTGGCTTTAGTACTGTTCTCGTAATTCAAGTTACTGTGATGTTGGAGTGAACACGTGTGGAATGCTTTTCCTGTTAACCTCCTATGTGTCTGCTTACCTGTTCAGATCAATTTCAGCGTGGGAGTCTCTTCACTCTGTTCCTCTACAGCCCGCTGCTGGCTTTCTTCTCCGTGTGCGGGTTAAACAGCGTGCGGCGAGGACTGTGGGAGAGGGCCCATGAGTTTCTTCACAAAGTCTACCGTGACATCGGGCAAATGATAACTCAATCGCAAACCATAGGTAGCATATCTGATCGATTCCGTTATGATCTAGTATATAATAATCCTGCTTCCACACAAAACCAATGCGATAAACATTATACCTGCTAAACAGGAAACATGCTGGCATTGTCCTTGTGAGCGTGTTATAATGCTGATGTGAGGATTAAGTCCTCAGTGCAGCTGGCATGATTGTGTACTGGGGGAGGTCAAGCTGCTTATTTACTCAGTGGACCATCGTGATCACTAAATTGATTATATAAAATAGGAAGTCCTCATGTAATTATCAAACGTTTGCTCATAAGAACTCTGTCAACAGACTGATTCCTGTTCTGTCTCCACAGATCAAGCCTTTTTGCAATTCTTTGGTGACGAGTTCCTTCGGCTGCTGCTGATCCGCTTTGTGTTTTGTTCAGCCACGTTGAGACTGCATAAAGTCTTTCGGGTGAGTCACGGCTGCTGCGGGTGCCCTAATATTCTCATTCACCAGACGTTCTTAAGAAGGACGTCTATTTTTCCGAAGATTCTGGGATTCACTTCTGAAGGACTGTTGTTTCATCCCTCCAGTAGAGATCCAGAGACTTGTAGAATCTATGCCAAAGCATGTTGAAGCTGTTCTGAGGCCAACACCATACTTTCCAAGACTTTCTTAATTTCATTTGTCCTTTGTTTGTACTTGTGTGTTATATAACAAAGATTGCATATGTATGAGAGCACACCTCCACTTCCTCCTGCTGTAGGACAATGAGGCCAAAATATCCCAGGAGGGCCTTGATGAGTATTAGATTCAGTAGGAATCAGTCTTCGCAGTAGGAATCAGGGAATGGAGCCGTGGTATCGAGGCCACAACCAACTCAATCATGATCGATCGGTTGACTGCAAAATATCACCTTTTTATCGTGTTGAAGCAGTCAGTCAGGGTTATGGAAACCTTCCTACGGCCTAAACATGTTCGTCCAGTCTACCAGCTGGCTAACTGGCACGTTGTTCTAATAAATATTAGCTAACTTGAGCTAACGGTAGTTAGCTATTTCGCTCATTAGCCCACATTGCACCTACGACAACATAATAGTCAACAATTTAAAAACAGGAGACGATTATCAGTCCGATAGCCCCATAAACATTCGAGCAATTAAGTACCGTTAGTCCTGTTCATGTCTAGCAGCAGCTAGGTATAGAGACACATCCGCAGACGGCAGGTTAGCTTCAGCCACAGGTGGCGATAGACTAGTGATGGGAATTCCGGCTCATACACTTTTATTTATGAACTCGACTATAAACTCAAATAGAAATCACATGCAATCATTTTAGCCAGTTCTTCATCATTTGCCTTCTGTCTTGCTGGAGTCATTGACTTTTGCAAAAATTGGCCCAGAGAACTCTGGGTTGTAATTTTCCGTTGTTGTGGTGGTGCACTGGATGGTGCTGAAGACACTGCAGCCGCAGCAGCAACAGTTGCAGTAGCACCTTCATTATCATGTTCATTTATTTGCCTTTTTTCCTCCAATTGAAAGTCTTGCAGACTTTACACTCTGCCTTAGTTTTGTCAGTTGTTGTATTGAAATGTGTCCATATATTGCTGCGTTTTCTCTTGTCACTCATTATTGAACTGTTTTTTTTACCTTTCCGTTTATACAAGCGCTCTCCTCCTCCTC
>CAAKHC010004478.1:12053-26564 GCA_901007825.1 Macroramphosus scolopax | reverse complement strand
ACCTGACGGGATGATGTGGAGCAGCTGGGCTGATTGAGATTCCCCACAGCTGAGCTGGCTGCCGGCAGAGGGCGCCGCCCAGCCCCTCCCCTGAGATGGTGAGCCGGGGAGGAGCCGGACTCGTGAGGCACAACACTGTATATACAAGCATGAGCTCTGAAAACATGGAAATAGAACAGAGAAGCTTGAATGATTTCATGTGAAAAATATAATATCGTGGACAAAGTCAGCTTCTGTGTAATGTTTTAGATATTATCACCCGGCGTGGACATTTCATTACATCATGCATCACACCTTCATCAAGGTTTTGATGCATGATTGTTGATTATTGTGATTATTATACATAACTACAGTTCGATTATTGGTGTACTGAAAACCAGCGAGCACTGTTAGCATCATATAAGGTGGCGGACCAAATTGCTCGGTGCAAAAAAACCTCACACCATAGCAGAGGAGGTGACCCTGCCTGCAGCGTTAGACATGGTCTCTGTCATGCTGGATGACGCAAGTGCTGCAAAAATAACTTGACATGACAAACTTCCTGTGTGAGGATCTACTTTTTTGTAAATATGTAAGCCACAGCTGATCAGCTATTCAAAACGCTGGACTGCTTCCTGACGGAGAATGGGCTAAAGTGGGAGAACTGCATCGGTGTTTGCAGTGATGGTGCACAGACCATGGCAGGGATGAGAAAAGGACTTCGGGCACTCATCAAAAAGGCCTCACCCAATGCTGAGTGGACACACTGTTATACACAGAGAAGCACTGGCCTCAAGGCCGAACAACCACTGAGCATGGCAGTGAAATATATTTGCTGTTGCTTGTTGACTCGTCTTCCTCTTTCCATTGGTTGTCATCAGTTGGCGCTGAGCTCCGGTTGGATCAAAACACAGCGTGCACACACACACACACACACACACACACTCATCCTTGATTCAGAGGGGAACTGACAGGAGACACACGGGGGACATGAGGCAGCCACTTTCAGCACGTCATCAGGGACTAAACGTTGGAATGCAACATTGAGTTCGATTTGCTACTGTGGCTGAGAGGGAAGATTGAATGGTAAAACAATAGAACCTGAATATAACTCACTGGAGGTATTCGATTTTATTTAAGAAATTGGTTATATATTTTCATCACTGAAAAAATAATGCCAAAACTACATTTGTCTTCAAATTCTTCCGCCTTATTTAACGTATCAACCGAAAAAATATTTTCATCAGACAATTCAATTATTTTTTGTCAGCAAAGTTTTATTTATTAACAAGTCTTTCCTCGACATAAACAATAGTAAAATGGGGCAATGTGGTAATAAGAAGCTGATATCTCACACACACACACACACACACAAGGTCAGTCAATATATTTAATGACACGTCTGCAAAAAAATACAAAAAAGTATCAAAATCAGTATTAAGTTATTCAAATAGCTGCTCATTCCCATTCATAGTGTGTACTGCCACTTGTTGCTCCTTTCCCGACACTACAAACACATCACCACCACATATACAGTGTCAGGGACATTAAAAGTTCTCTATCTCAGTTAAAATGGCTTCGTTTCATGAGAACTGTTGGATGTTGACACAAAGCGGCACTTCAGGAGTTAATGCGCTGTCACCTTCCTTCAGGTGAAAATAAAGGCTGACCCAATCTAAACATATCAGCAGAGGATATGCAAAGTAGATTTAATTTACACTGGGAACAATTCAAATATTTCCCGAAGGGCACCTTATTATTGTTATTTAATTACAAAACTGCCTCCTGCAATCAAACGGCTGTTAAACGTCCACAGCGCAGTCGTTACTGACAATTCATTAACTCCACGAGAGGTGCTGATGTGCAGGACATTCAGATAATCAACAATATTGATGTATTGAAGTGTTTACTCTTAAATGACCCGAGAGATTTACAGACAGAGACGTGTTCTAATTATTCTGACTATAAGTTCAATAGGAGTCCACCTCTCATCTGATTCCCCATTTAATGTTAATACAGTGTGGCCATCTCTCTCGTTCACAGAAAAGCAGACGTTTGTAAGACAGATCAGTCATCTTCTATCCTGATAATACAACTTAAGGTCATTAAGTAAACACAAACAAGCCTTTCCAAAAATCTGCATTCTCAGTGCCGACACACTGTTGCTTTGAATTATGAAGCAGGTAATGAATGCAGTCAAGATAGCATCTCCCAGATGTTATGCTAGGAAAGGAAAGGACTCAAGGAAAAGACACACAGATGGATCACCTTTCTTCATTAGGCAGTTTCTAAATCAAGTCCTGCATTGGATTGTTAGCACTGTTAGCACTGTTAGCAAATCTCATTAGAACCAGCCATTAATGCAGCTGAGAGCTAGCATGCTAGCACGCTAGCCTGCAGCAGAAAGCACCAAGTCACTTTGAAAACTCTCCACCTCACATGAGCGAAAATCATACGGTAAAACAACACAATGCAAAGATGTGACGGGATCTTAGAGTTTTTCTTCACCGATGTTCGTCTGTTGTTCCAAACAACAACTTCTGATACATCACCTTCCAGCTGTGCAGGAATAAAATGTATGGTGAGAAACTGTAATATTGGTGGAAGACTTGGAGATGTTGCAGTGTGACAGTTGCACCGTCATGACTTCATTCAGCAGCCTTCAGACAGAACAAACAGCCAGCAGATGTCTCTGCAGCTGCTGATCAGCTCTGGTAAACAACCGGCACTGAACAGAGCTCCGAATGTTAAGAAAAACATTGGAATAATTGATTCCTATCAATTCACCTGCAAAACGATGACTGTCATTAACTCCTACATCATGATATCAGGTATCCGGCACCCGTCACATGACAACTTCCCAACTGCTTCAGAGTTAAAACGATATCTTGGGGAAAGTGGAATGATTACACTACTTAAATTATAAAAATCCATTTACCTAGAATTCATCCATAGAAAGTGTTAACCTGTCGTTGGTCAAGTCTCCTCACCTGGAGGAGCAGCAATCCTGCATTCATTCATTAGTAGTGATTCCAGTTTGAAAGCTGCATCGTCTAATTGGTATTTCAATGGCAAACACACACACACAGACACACCTACACACACAAAGGGTCGGTGACAGAGAGATTGGTGGGATGTAACAGTGGCTAATCGATCACACACACACACACACAGACAAACACAAACACACACATACTCTGGGCACAGTGGCTGCAGCGGGTACACAGAGCTTCTACTCCAGCCCTCCTCTTGCTGTGGCCACACAAGGGCGGCCTTTGTTTGCCATCAGAGTGTGACAAAGTGCGAGCGTGTCTAAGAAAAGAGTATGTGAATATTTGTCTCCCGGTTGTCTTTATATGCATGAATCTGTGTGTGTGTGTGTGGCGTTGTGTCATTTGTGCCCTGTGTGTGTCCCTCCGCTCTCCCACTGTGCTGGCTGCTATCCCACCATTTAGGCAGGACAGGGGAGATAGTGAGCCTCCTTTCTCTCTTCACACTGTTGCATTGTTGTTGGAGTGGGCAGGCTGCAGTTGAGATGGGCGTGGAGAGCGGGGTCAGACGGGGGAATGACGGGAGCAAGGCGAGCAGCCTGTCGGTCGTTATAGCACAGAGGTTCCACTCTGCCTGCTGAGCTTCGGTTGGATAAAATTGTCTTGCGTTTGCAGTGAGGCAGGAAATCTCCTCCCATGTGCGTCAGTCCCATTAGTCCAAGAAGTTTCTCGCCACTCCAAAAAAATAAATAACACACCGTTTTCCCGTTTCTACTTGGCTGATTATCTTTTAGGGATTATTCATTTGTCTTTTGAGAGAACGGAGAGCCTGTGGAAAAAAGCATGAAGAGGTGTTTTCAGTCTACTTTGTCGTTGTTGTTGGATTGAACAGGCTGGCACTGGGGTGAGTGCGAATGCGAGAGGGAAGCGGTGGAAATTGTTTTGGAGGTGGCAGCGGGATCCTTGTCTTTGTGTCTCTGATGCAGGGCGATCGCAGCCAGAATGCTGATTATGTGAACGTGGAAGTACATAGACCTGGGAAAGAAAGAGGAAAGAACTGGGTGTCATCAGGGTGGCGTTAGCAGAAAGTTACTCATTCGGTCAGAACCCAACAAATTAATCACTTAAGATACTAAAATGTGGAATATTTCCTCCTGAGATTTAATTTCATCCATAACAAATTTCAGCCGTAAGAAATGGCAGGGGTGGAAAAGTGGCGCCTTTACCCAATGAGATTTCTTTGATGCCAAAGATATTTCAAGCATGACTATATCTCATCTTGTTGAGCAAATCCTTAATCATTCATCGTTGAATTTAACAGTCCATCTCACACACTCTATTAAATTGTCCCTATAGAGCAAAGTAGCACAGACGCACTGATTCTCTTGTCTCCAAGGTTCTAGCTTGTCTAGCGTATTACATACCTGTAATAAACCATAGTGGGCTCTACTGCCAGAAGTAGAAAAGGCATCACAGTGTAGCAGATTGCCAGCTGAGTCGCCGCCCATGTAAAGATGTCGTAACCCAGCTTTAAGCCTCTGGAGCCCAGGAAGTAGTGGCGGACAGATCTCCGTATCTTGAGGACAAAGGCAGATAAATAACTTGTGTTATAACTGTCTTTAATTAAAGACTACGACTGTTAAAGTAAAGTACTCACAGCCCGTGCTGCCATGGTGATGGGGATGGCGGTGATGAAGGTGAAGTAGTACCCTGGATAGACGCCATGCCACAAGGCCGACAGGACGAAGGTCAGGGCCAACTGGTGCTGGGGGGCTCGATCATAACACACCCTGAAGAAATGACGGGAACAGATTGAAAATAAACTTTAAAACTGATGAGAAAGTACATGGAATGTTCTGTGTGTGCACGAGGACTGAGGTTCACGTCATTTACATTTTCAGCCACATTCCTGTGCGTATATTCCAGTTGTCTATGAATGTCTTGAAACTGGTTGCCGTCTGCAAAAGGACAAATGATCAACTGTGTGCTCCACATGTTGAATCACAGACAGACATTGACCCATAGGTTAGCACGTTACTGAAAGACACTGAGGGTACCTCAATCCCCAGGATGTTCAGGTTGCTGATGAGGTCCCAGGATGGTTTTCCATTCTCAGTCATCCCTAAGAAACCGTAACCTGCCGCGTTGTTGACGGCGTCAGCTAACAGGATAGAAGGAAAAAAAATATGCATGACTTATACGGCAATACAAGTGTAGCTCATGTTTGGCACACACACAAACACACTGCTCACCGAGCGTCCAGGCGAAGTAGAATTTTGGCCTCGCTGCTTGTATGGAGAAGAAAGCGTAGGTGAGTCTGGTGAGGAAGGGGGCGTGGCTGACGAAGTCGGGGTCGGTGTTGTACATTATCGGCAAGGACCGTGTCACAGTGAGGAAGAACAGCATGCAGCCGCAGCAGACCAGCAGCTTTTGGCAGACAGCGTTCTGAGGAGATAACAGATGTTTCTAATAGATCTAGGAAGCGGTAGAGGAAGATCTGACTTCAGGAGCTTACCAGCGGCGAGGGGTCCGGAGCCTTATCATAGCCGTTCTTCCCATTACATGTTCCAATGTGCTGCCTGAGCCTGCTGCTGATGTGTCTGCCCTCAATGAAGTCTATATAGTCCTTATAGCTACTGCACGGTCCCACCAAGACACTCAGGAAGTTGAGATTGTAACTCAGGTACTCGATGAGAGTCGGCCTCACACTGTAACACATGTCAAATGGAACGAATTAAAACAGAGTTGTACATTTATTTTAATCACGGGATGAATGATCGCTTCAGATTAGATGCAACAGTGCTACAGCTTGTTGGATGGAAAAGTGAGGAAGACATGCCAGTTTATGTATTACAGCATTTCTATGTTTAAAAAGTGGGCAGATGATAAGAAGCAGTGTAGCATGCAGAAAACATGACTTTAAAATTTCACATCAAAACATAATTCGCCTTTGGATTCTAAATGACGCAGGTTTGGGTATCAGGAATTGTCCACAGCACTGTTGTATCACAACATCTATTTACCGATTCAAATAATACAGGATCCAGATTCTTCTGCAGGTCCACCACAGACACCATAATAGTGACGTGAAAATGATATCTATCACAGGAGCCTATGACCGGATCTTTATTCATACCTTACCGAATGAGATTTGGATTGGCATGCATGGTCTGTGGATGAATGTGATTTTCATCTATCCTCATGCATAAAATTCTAATATTTCCATGCAAAATGATGCCTCTCTTCTAAGCTTCCAGCATGCTTTTTACATGAACACTCTATTCACCATGGTTGCATCCCCTTGTCACTGTCCTTCGCAGCTAAACGGAAGAGAAACAGTTGAATATATTTTACATGAGACGGGAATTCAGATGTCACCTTCTCTGCAGACAAACTTGCTTGTTCCAGTGACATATCAATCATAGTCCTGATATTATTCCCAGAGTGCACTGCTCTACCCTGCTTCCAAACATCTACAAAAAATTACCCCTGTATAAAAAAATGGATTGAAGTCTGTGTCATTAATGCAAAACTTACTTTATAGCCAGAAGCCTCTGTTCCGGGGTCAGATTTTCAGCCTTCTTACACATACCTGGAAAAAGTAGGATTCATTCATCAGTAACCTTGAAGCTTTCAGTTTCCTACTTGTTCACTCTAACAGCCCTTTTTCATGTTAGATATATTGACAGGTTAAAATAATAAAATCAATGATGGTTGAATTCCATTCAGCTACTTATAGTTTCAGGGCAAATGTCGGCTATGTCCAAATAACCTGCATTTGAGTGTGTAAGTGTTAATATTTGCATCTTATCCTCTTCCTCACCGTCATGGAGCTGGAAGGCCAGTGTGGTGATCTTCTGGGTTACTATCATCAACGGCCTGAGCAGAAAATATTTGATGGATTAATTCAATTGAACAATGTTTCCCCCACTGACAATGCCCTGCTACGTCACACACAGATTCTAGGCTCAGAAATAAACATAAGGTGTAGAATCAACTCTTTTAATATACATATATTCAGACAATTGAGAAAAATGATATTCCTAAATGTAATAAGCAGCAAATTAGCCTCAGAGGGAGAAAACCCCAAATTGATTTTCCCTTTTGAATAACTTCATTCTTCAAGTAGTCAGGTTGAAATTAATTATTCATCTTCCCTTGGCTATCCTCTACAACTGGTAGGACCATTTAATTCAATAAATACAGTTGTTTTCTTCACCATCAGGGTGCAATTAACAGCTTATAATGTTATAATTTGCTTTAATCTTTGAACTCAGTGCCTCTACACTGTTGTCCTGAACAATATACATCTCACAGCGTTACAGAGTAAACAGAGAAAGCAGTGTCAACACTACTGGGTCAATATACAATATGTTTACAGCAACTCATGTTTGTGTTCCATCAAGTCACAGAGTCGACGTTTGTTTTGCTGCTCTAGTGGGAAGAAGGCGTTGCAGTTATCAATAAGTAGTGGAAGTGAAGCGACGGCCGAGGGCATTAAGTTCCTATACAGTAAGACTACTTTCCCAGACAGAGATCTGTCTGTGCCGTGAATGTGAATGAGTGTGCAAAAAAAGGCATGTGCACACATAAACTCCATCTCACCCTCTATCTCGCTCACACACACACCGGTTCCTGTGTGTGAGTGGGCTGCATTGTGTGCACAGAATGGAAAACCCGGCCGTAGAGGGGCTGGCCGTGTGGCTGGCAGTGCCAGCTCAATGCGAGCTGACAGTTGGCTTTAGAGAGACACTTTCTGGGTGCCAGCCAGTATGTGAAGCACTCCACCGCTGCAGCCTGCAGACTGTTTTTGCATGTCCACGGTAGGATTGGCAACCCACCCCAAAAAATTTTGACCCAGTTCAAGTTCAGCTTGCTCCCTTTGCACGGATTGGGAAGCGATCGGTTCGCGAGAACAAAGAATAATTCTTCAGAGACACATTAGACTGTGTCATCTTATTTTAAGGAACGCAACACAGAGTATCAGGATGATGATCAGGTCAACAGTGAAAACACAGAAAAACTCTCAGTCTCAGCTTATCATTTCATTCTATTCTTGGCAAGCATTGTAAATAAATACACTGACACTTAAAGGATCTCTGAATCACTATATGACCCCACCAACGGCTGACTCACAGGACTGGCTGCAAACCACCAGAATCACGCGGGGTGCAAGTGAGGCTGCCAGCAAATTCATCCACAGCAGAACTGTGCAAAGAAGTTGCTGACTAGCAAAGTCAAATGTTAACCTTTAGCGGTGCAACTGATGCAGGAAATGCATTAACAGGGAATCCACAGGTAGCACCTCGGGCATTCTCCAAACAAAGCAAGTGGATTGGCCATTAAAGTTAAATAAACTCCCTATGAAGTGTGCTGCAGCAATGAGACGACCAATATGAGAACATAAGGATGACAGTCGCTATCAAAGCAACTGCATGCCATTATTGTGAAGGCAGCTGTGATATGAAATTGCAGTAACTACCCAGGTGCAGGGTTTAGTCTATTATTTATAAAATAATAAGCAATGACAGAGGATTAACTATTCATCCTCATTATCTTGATTCCCAGTTTTGCTTTTACCGAGTCTTCACGTTCCCTCTGTAGCTCTTTCCACAACAGCAAACCTGGTGCTGGGTCTGCACTGATGCTTGGTCCTGGTCCAGAGTTGGTTAAACTTGTAAACCTTCTAAGAACCAGTTTTTCTTTTCCATGGGCTAGAGTGTCACCATGGAGCTACATCATTATGTCACTGTATACGTTTGTTTACGTGTCCACTTTCCCAGCAACACTAGTGTCAAACCAACAGTAATTATGGACATTGTGTCTTTACAAATGTTGATTGTGGTTTTGCACTGGTGGAATGCATTTGTGCTGCTCATTGTCATGGCTGTCGACAGTGATGACATTCGAGTTTGAGATGGTTCTTGCTGGTCAAAATAAAGCCATCCAGGCCCGGACATAAGTGATCCTAGACCACAAAAGTGGTGGTGAAGCTTTAGTAACAGATTTCTGGCTGCCGGAGAGCATAGTTGCCAGGTCGCGGTGAGTCCTTTAACTCCACCTGGATGAACAATGTCAATTGTTGAACAATCCACACTGCTGCTCTTTAATAAGTGGTGTTGTATTTACACGAGGCTGTGGACATGGGGACTGTAAGCAGGTAGCACACAGTGTAGGAACATTATCTGATGCTCTAAAACAGAAACGACTAATACGCTGTAACAGAAAAAATGTGGCACAGAGGGGCAAACCATTAATTTCGTTCTTACCCAGAGAAGTCCGTCGACAGTATTCCATAGTTGAAGATGAAGACCCGGCTCACTTGGCACACTGTCAGGTATCCCATAGCCGTCAGCATAGAATACCTACATGTGAAGGAATGAAGACATTTATATAAGACCAAACACCATTGTGATGGATGCAATATCCTTAAATACTACCATCAGTTTGCCTCGACTCATTCATAGTTTCCTCCTCTCACCCTGTGCCAGTGATGAAGAGGTGGATAATGCGGTGCATTGATACACTGTTTTACTCCCCACATCAAACCTCATTAATGATCCTCAATTCCAACCAACAACCAGCGATGAGGAAACATTTAGGTGAACTCACAAGTATACATAAATACACTATAAGAACTGCTGCAAAGAGAGAAATAGGCCCTTTTAAAATGTAAACAAAACCCATTTTAACAGGTGGATAAGGGGGTGGGGCACATTGCATGACGGATTGTATGTGGAGTGAATGAAAGGTACATTTCAGAAGGCTGAGCAACAAGACAGACTTTCATTTACATATTCAACAACTGACTTAGAAATATGTTGCCAATATAACTATCTGAACTATCTGCCCAATTCCCCAAACAAACACCTATGAAACAAAGAGTATAAGGACTGAGTTTTCATGTTTCACCTGAATGCTACAGTAACTAGAAATGTACCGCAATCATGCAGATGGATTCCTGCTGTTGCAGCTGAGGTGTCATTGACCTCTCAGCATGCTGTCAGGAAGACAAGTCGGTCTGGTTGAGCAACAACAACAGAAGTAACTTGTTGACTAAGGAGTGAAAAGTAATTATGTTTACATATACCTAAAACAAACAAGCTACTAGTCACACATGCCAGACCTGCAAGGGGGCAGCCAGCTGTCTAGACTAGTTGGGTTGAGGAGGAGGAGGGGCAGCAGGAGGAAATACAGTGTAACACAATGCAACCACCATATATAAATGTATTACACCAATAATAACGACATCATTCATATTCATCACTATAATAATAATGGTACCACTAACAGCAGTTATAATATAGTGACAATAATAACATTCTCTCTCAAGTGAATTGGCGACGGGGCACTGATTGATTGCACGCATATTCAATTAAGTCCAAACAATATCCAACTTGTTTACATGGCACAGAGACATATTCCAAACGGGGTGCAGAGAACAACACATTACCTGTGTGCATTGCTGATATCAGCTTGCATGATGATCAAGTAGTTTGCAACCACCACTGTCAGGATGTGAGCTGAGTACCTGCAGGGCAGGACACACACACACACAAACACACAAAAAGGGACAAACACACGCACAAACACGCACGCACATACATATATATATAGATCAAAAAGCTGCACCAATACTAGAAGGGGAATAATAGTGTTGTTTATTATCGAGTAAGTGGCAATGTGCTATATGTCTGTTATATGATACAGTGTGAGTACAGCCTCCCCTGAAACCTAATACTCATCTCCTTACTGAGACTTCTATTGCCTCCTATGATTTTAGGTCTGCAGCACTGGGTATCAGCCCATCTATTTGTCAGAAAGATAGGTGGACAATAAATGAAGACATATGGGGCTATCAAGTACTGTGAAATTGGCCCGATGAAAACAAATATGAAAGGGTCTAGCCTCTGAGGAGATCAAAATGAATGGAGCACTGTGTGGGACAGTATTATACAGTACCATCCGAAACAGAAGATGAGAAAGGCAATGCCAAGGAGAGTGGCCACAGCGTGCCTGACCATGGGATTGGCATGGCTAGGATTGAGGTAGAGACGAAACCAGAAGGCAGCAGCAAGAGCAAACAGTTGGCACGCCAAAAAATTCACCTGTGTGGTAGAGATAGATTTTAGGATGGTGGTTTTCATGCATTCAAAATGCTCAACCTTTCTTAACGTTGACATGCATGTCTTCAGTCTCTCACTCCCAGGACTGTAGACGGTTGTGGACTCTATACTTCCTCAACAACTATAAACTGCTTATGTGTGAGGCTCAGAATTTTGAATGCCCCCCGCATACAGGCTGCGTTCTGTCCCCTCTACTCAGCTGCACCTTCAGTCATCAGTCTTTCAAACTACTGTCGTTTGCTGACGACACCACCCTCATTGGACTCATATCCAACGACAATGAGTCCACCTACAGATTGGAGATTGACCGTCTGGTGTCCTCACGCCACAAGAACAGATTCTTTCCCTCTGCTACCCATCAACAAGACCACAGACCTCCCCTGACTCGTCCCCATACATATAACTCTGTTTGCACAAACTACATAACTCATAATTGTAAAATAATACTTATGTATTTAAGCCATTCTACTATGCATTTTAGTTTTTTAGTCTTTATCTTTCACTTTAATATTCTATATACCTCAGTACTTGACTTTTTATAAGTACTTGTATTTTTATACCTCAGGCTGCTTTATATTTATGCTCTTCCTGTGTTTATGTTGATTGTTAGCACCAAGACAAATTATGAAAACTTTGCTTGGCAATAAACACTGATTCTGATCCTGAGAAAGAAGTTTTGAAAGCAAGTGTAAACCATGATGAGCTCATCAACAATGATGAAAGTCCTCTTAGACGCTCTTGAGGATGAGGGTGTCTGTATCCTCCACTGCAACCCCGCTGACATCAGTATGCATATGACAAGAAACAAAAATAAACATCAACAGTGTTGCAAAAGTCTGGACTGCAATGTGTGGGCGTTGGTGGCTTTCAAGGAATCACTGCAGGTCTAACAAGTGGCACGCCTGTTGACGAAATACTGAAGGTATTCAGGAGACGATAGTTTTTTCCCCTGAGAAAATGCTATTCAATTCCCCAGTAGTATTCTCACTGGACAGACGTTCCTACCTGATCAAGAGGGAATCCCAAGTATTCACTGACAGGCAGCAGCCACTTGGATCCAGTGGTTTTAAACACATTGTCCGCCCGCTCGCCCATCCTGCGTAGTTTTTATGTCGCGACACCTCAATGCTCTTGTGTATTATTGTTTTTGTTTTTGTTTTCGAACTGGTAACTATTTTCTGTGAACTAAATACATTGCTTTTCCGAAAGGTCCGTTGACAAGTCCAACCAGTCCGCAGTTTGATGAAGACTCCCTGCTCTCCGTCCTCCTCCTCACAGTGCTCCGAAGGTCTGACAGACGCTGTATGAAAATAAACAGCACTTCCGGTGACGTCTTCAAATTAAAAGTCAACTTGAAGCACGTGCAATTTAAGTTGTAACTTGCAGTGAACTACAAACAGAAAACACATGTTGATGTACTGTCCCAATGGAAAAAAAACTGTGTTACAGTCTCCCCTGCAATGTTCTTGGATAAAAGTACACGTTTTGTATTATCCTAATTGACGTTTGAACCTACAGCTTTGCAATATGACATATTCATAGTATTTCACCTCAAAAGCAAATTTTAAGGTGGATGTATTCTGTTCACTTTTTGAACAATAATTTTCTATTTAGAACTATCATTACTCTTCATCTCCACTGGTTTTCCTGCAGTCACAGTGAAACATTTGGTGAATGACAGCATTCAATGGCATTCTCACGTCCGAGAGGCAGGCCACGAATCACGTTGTTCTTTACGATTTTAAAATAGAAATAGGGACACGGAGCAAGTTTATGTCAGGGGATGAGAACCAATTGAAAATTCACCAGTTGGTACCTCACGCCACCTAGAGCCCAGTTGGGGTGCACACATACGAGGCGTGACTGGTGACATTGCCTGTTTACAACTGCCAATGAACACGTGGCGCACTAAATCCTGCATCGTCATTGGACAATAAGGCTATAATGTAGGTGGGGACTCCTACATGAACGACCAATAGGGTCTATCATGCAAATTACATTTGAAATTTCCCCGGGAAATCTGAGTTTCGCGGGAGGGCTCTTGAGCGCGTAAACCGTATCCCTTCATTCATCAGGCCGTTTCCTGAAGCCATTTCTAGACGGGAGAGACGAGAGTTGCGCTACTTTTTAATCCGTTGCATCTGCCTAAATGCACTTCCATAAGGATAAATACTTTACAAAAGTAGATGAATCAGACTCTCATCTTTACTTCGGTCTGATTATTTTTGTAACAATTGCGGTGGATTAGCAGCCTGAACGGCTTGAAAGTACAGAGACAAGAAAGGGGTTACCCCGAAAACGCAAGATGAGAAGAGGGATCTCCTCGGCTCCGGACAAAGTGATTTTAGCGGGGGTCGGGGGCTCTCCTCTGGACAGTAGTATAATTTTAACAACTCTATCGGATCGTTTAAACTCCGGTCAATCTAATGCTACGTATATCCAAATAATAACCACCCCACCGCCTTGCAATGTTACACAGACATCAAATGTGTGTTTATCTGAACCTACGATAAACAACATTTACACAACTCCACAACAAGCTGCAGCAAACGGAACAGGACAACGACCTGCATTAGGAAGACCACCGGTAATCCTCTATACAGATCGTTTCAACGTTTTTGGTTTGCTACAACTAGCCACAAACACGACAAATATTAGCCTGCTAGGTTAGCCGAGCTTGTTGTTCGGGCAGCTAACGTTAGCTGCTTAGCAAGAGCATTCCCACGACTCAGCTTAGCGAGGTGGCTAACTAACTACCGCTAGCTAAGTTGCCCAAGTGGGTCAGTTAACTGGTTTATTGTCTGTTGTGAATAAAACGCCGAGTTTAGATGAGTTTCGCGTTCACAGAAATGTAGACATGTTCTCTAATAGCCTGCTAAGCTAACTTCGTGGTGCTTTTGAGTTCGCTTCAGCCTGATGGAAATATTGGTAAGAGATGAGTAAGGTTAGCGGTGGCCTAGTGGCTGCTGTTGGTGTCTTAATTTGGGGGTTGGGGAGATTTGGACTGTTTGCCTCTTAGTTAGCTCAGTTTAAGCTTTCTGACAAGAATCGACTTGCTAAACTTAAAAAGGACATGGGATAGTATACGACTAAAGCTTCACTTCAATTGTGAAACTACTCAAGTCGTCTCTTAAGATTCAAGCCAACTTGGATGAAGCTTGAAAATATGAGTTAGCTTTCAAGGCTAGCAGCAGTTTTAATTATCAGAGGACGTTACTCTTCGTCGGCCTTGACCATAATTCTGTGTATATGTCTCTTCTGATATGAATAAAGTGTACAATTATGGTACCTTTCATGCCAAAGTGAAACTCGAGTTTGCTGCTTGAGTACTGATTTGTACATTTCCTGTATTCTCAATCTGCATTAACCACAAAGAAGAGCTTTCAGCTGTATCAAGGGTGTTGGTTTCTTATTGG
>CAAKHC010004478.1:0-12033 GCA_901007825.1 Macroramphosus scolopax | reverse complement strand
TATTGGCTTTTTATTTTGCATGAACTTAACTAGTCTCTGGATCTGAGGCTGTGGCCATGACCAGGCTGGGGGTGAGGGGAGCTGCTTGCTGATATAAAATGGCTGACATTTTGACTGTCAACAGAGGGCATATTGCTACTCAGACCAGATTAAATAAGACAAAATATGAAGAGTTTTCCTTTGATTACAATTGACATCTCCCCTAAATGAGGCTCAGAGGGAAATGCTCTAGATGAGGGCTTATTTGTCCCCCACAGACACTCAAACTGGGTGAAGTTTGAGGACTCCTTGATAGAAGACATTTAACAGTGTTGACTAGAATGATAATATACGCTGGTGAAAGAAGGTAGTTTTCCTCAAAATAAGCCAACTGTTTACAGTAATGGAAGTTTGACACCCTTACGTGTGCAGCATAAAGGATCAGGGGGGTTTAATGCATCCTAAATGGATTTCATCCTGACACAATAGTGAACATATTATACATACTTTCCCTTTTAACAATCTACCGTGCAGTGTTTCAAAAATGTGTGCACAAATGATTTGGCTGTATCAATGCATAGACTTACTTTGATGTAAAGACGGACATGTGCACATGTGGCTGAAATGTTGGGCGCCGTACATCCGATTTTAGGCTGCACAGTTTCACAATGTCCATGTTATTGTTCTTACCAATCCAGGATTTTTATCTGTAATTGTGTTTATCAACAACTGTAACTATCTGAGTTGATCTACAAAATGGCGATAAAGCTTTTGATCAATTATGTTACAATCAAATTCTCAACATGTTGAATCTCTGTCCTTCCAGTCAGTGTGCCTATGCTAAAAATGGAAAATGACAAGTATATAAGGGCATTCTTAGGGACATAATCATTGTTTGAATGTGGTTGATGGCTGACTAGGTCATAGAATAGCTTTAACATCCCGCAAAAGTAGTTTGAGATCTCGTTTCAATGCTGTCTGAAGTGCTCAGGCCGGTTGGGCAGCGACGTGGTCATTGTCAAGTAAACTTGCATCGGTTTCTTTGAGGTTAAAAGAGCTGCTGTATGAGCACATCCGCTGGTGTGACTCACACAGGCTTGTGTCTTGTTGGCCAATCAGTAAGAAGAAATCCCAACCAGTTTTTCTGCCACATCATCGGTTGCTTCAACGTCAGTGTCACAGACAGTTTTTGCACAATGAATTGAGATTTTGGTGAAATCCATTCAGATGATTTTAGAAATTCCTAAGTAAAATACATTATGCTTTTCAGAAGTGAAACTTGCTGATTCAAAGAGTAAAAGGAAACCGTCGATGGCATTTTACTTAGCAAATGCTTATGTCGTGAAATTCTCTTTTTTGATGTATTGACGTTTCAAATTGCACTTTCAGTTCAGAGACTTGGAAATGAAAGCAATGATGCATGTAGGGTCACCTCACTGTTTGCTCGGTGATTTCAAATATGAAGTGGGACTTCAAAACTTAAAACTGTCTTTTTTTTCCCCCCTCCAAGGCAAAACGGCGGTTAGCACTCGATGATTCAGACCACCACTACCAGTCAGAAACAGCCAGGACTCCAAAAGCCAGAGGGACGGTGGTGGCCAATGGCGCACAGCTAAAGACACCCAAAAGTAAGAAGCAGAAGTCTTTATATCCTGTTTGGAAAAAGCAAACCAAAATAATACAGAATGCTGAGTTGGAGTTACATTCACTGTTACACAATAAAATATTTACTTGGAGCATGAACATGTTGGACAGCGTGACAGCTGGACTCAAAACACAAAGGTTAAACAGTTTGAGCCAGCTGGAGTAATTTCACAGTTCACATGTAAGAATAAGATCTGCTGGTACGAGATCCACCTCAGACATGCTTTATGATGTCAAAACGACTATTTGCTACTGCATTATTCGATGAACCTGTATCTCTTGCGCTCAACTTAAACTCTTCATGTTTTTTTTGCCTCAATTTATTGAATTTGGGGAATATCAAGTATGTCATGTTCCTCTTCTATCACAGCGCCCAAGTCTCCACCGGAGAAGACGCGGTACGACACCTCCCTGGGCCTGCTAACTAAGAAGTTTGTGGACCTCCTTGCCCAGTCGTCTGATGGAGTTTTGGACCTCAACCTTGCTGCGGAAACTTTACAGGTAATTTCATATCCAAACTGATTCCAAACTGGATCGGATTATCTACAAAATGATCCGGTCGTGTGAGGAGTTCACAGACTTAATGTTAATGTCACTGACTGGATCAGAGGCTTACACATTTCGCGTAGTAAAATCTAGGGGTAGAAAGATTCACTGATGCATCCACAAGAGCCGCAATAAAAAGGAGTTTTAAAAGTTTGTTTCCAGATTTCTGCCTGCTCTCAAATGAAACATGTAACTGATCAGGCTCGTGTCTTCTCGTTTCAGGTACAGAAAAGGAGGCTGTATGATATCACGAATGTACTAGAGGGCATTCACCTCATCAAGAAGAAGTCCAAGAACAACATTCAGTGGATGTAAGTTGTCCCACTCTCCCTCAAATGGCAGGCTATAACAAACACCTCCTTTCTTTTTCAAATTCTCTCGGTCCCTTCGTGTTTTTGTCCCGTCCACCTTTTCTTAATTCTCTCTCTTTGGCCCCCACCTCCCATGTGTGTTTGTATTTCTAAACGCTGAATAGAGAGTTTGATCAGTGTGCTTCATTGATAACATGATATGATTTCAGTTACGGTAAAACTAACTCAGCAGAAGCTATTAAGAGTTTGTTTCTATTGACTGCAGGAAAGAAGGTGGCTGCATGCAAGCTGCTGCCACATCAAAGTATGAGCATACCCGACTAAAAATTTCATATCACTAAGAAGCAGCCGTCAAGCAGCCCCGGCAGGGTGTGGCTGGTATTGCTTTCACCTCGTGAGTCTGTGTGTGCGTGTGTCATCATGGCACGTGGCGGTCCTGGAGACACCCACGGTAGCGAGAACTTTCACAGAGGTGGTTTAGGTATTTTGTGTGTGTGTTTCTTATTTGTGTGTGGATAGATTTTTATCACTGATAGCATCACAGCTGTGCAAGATACAGTCACAAAACTTTCCAGATGACTTAACAGAAGACCGTCGGAAGATGCATGTGGTCCAAGCAAGGGATGCTGGAACTACTTTAGGCCCTTGGTCCACATTAGTTTTAAGTCAGGCCATTTAAAGGTGTGTAGGTGAAGATGAAGACGGGTGTTGTCCGTCTATGACTACTGAGTACTGATGCATCAGAATCTCCACGTTTACAGGTTTCGTGGACTGTCTGAGTCCTTTGACAGATGGTCTGTAGTGGTAATACCAAAGCCTGTCTGCTAACTGAGGAATGTAAATGAACTGTGTCTGTTCTCTTGGTGGGAGTTGGATGCAGAATGCTTATTTAAGTCTTTCAACATTACATATTTGGCCTAATTTTAGCCGACCCTGAGATGAATTAAAGCCATGTTTATCGTTTGGAAACTCTGCCGTGCTTAGAAATGGCTGATACGAAAAGACCTGGCTCCATATTTTGAGACTGAATCATTGGTTTTTTTTTGTACTTGCCTTTCTTAATAATCGCAATCCACATGGGCCTTACTGGAGATATTTTTAGGTAACTCGGGGTGTTTTTGACAGTTTCAAAATAGATATGTCATATAAATACTCTCACAATTAAGTATACTGTGATACATTCTTTTTTGAACACTCCTCAGAGGAAAGCCGTCCCCTTAATATTAAAATGTATAATCTACCAAAATTGGCTCTGCTGTTGAAGTCATTGTTCTAAATATCTGAGAACGAGGTCATACTACAGCTATAAGAGAGGTGCTCGAGCTGAATGTGTTTTTAATTCTCTCACTGCACTCTCGTCTTGCTCGCAGGGGCTGCAGTCTGCTGGAGGTAGAGGGGGCACTGAGCCAGAGACAAAGGCTGACGGCAGAAGTTTCTGCACTGGCTGAAGAAGAGCAGAGACTCGAACAACTCATCCAGAGATGCAGCCTGGACACTAGACACATGAGCGAGTTGCCAAGCAACCAGAAATATCCTTTTGTTGAGTGTTGACCCCAAAAAGTCAAAATAGCTTATGAATACTTCCAGTAAAGGTGTCCTTATGAGGCAGCAGGTACACATGGTCAACTTAACGGCAGTACAAACATGGCTCGCAGCCGTCACGTTATTTCCTTGACCTGCTCGTCTCCACATATGACTATGTAACATACGAAGACATCAAACACCTTGGGGACCTTCGGGACCAGACTGTTATTGTCGTCAAAGCGCCCACAGACACCAAGCTAGAAGTACCAGATCCTGATGAGGTGGGTGTTCACACACAAAGACTTTATCTGTAATGCTTGTCTCGTCAGAGTGTCCCTGTCCTCCACAGTTGGTCCATGAAAGCTTTGCGAAGTCTGGCATCTCACTCTGTACTGCACTCTGTCCTGGCCAGAGCGCCACCGCAACCACCGAGCACCCGAGAGGTTATAGAGGGAGACTGCCCACATCATTTTTCAGCACTGATGCTTTCAGACATTTATAATATCTGAGCCTGTCAATGGCAAAAACAACTGCATTGATATCACGTACATTGCTCTGTCAATTTTATGATTATCGCTGTATTATTCTCCTTCAATACTGCACCAATTAGAATAATTTTGGTCCATATGAGTCAGTTCGACCCCCATACATTCCGAAATAGAGACCAGGTTGATAAACTCGGGAATTATCCTTTAATACTTCTGTTGAAATAATTTCAGCTAATATGGTTGAAGCCTGAATTTTTAGCCAACTTCAAGTTGTGCAGGAAAACACTTTAGCAGTTTGTTTATGATGCATCTGGCTCACATGGGAAGTCAGAACAACATATAGATGCTGTAAAAAGCTGCCAGCAGACATCAACATGTTCTGCATTCAGATACAATATGTTCTTACACCAGCATCCGGTCTAAGACCGACCCGCTCTCCACTAACACTATTAACTCCTGCAACTCCAGGAAGCAGATCCGCATTTAGATCTACGACAACGATAGGGGTCTCAGATATTCCTTCATATTATATATCTGCGAGTATTCATGTGAAGTAGGTCTGAAATTGAATAATGATCTTAACTTTCTGAATCACTATTCTAAAAGAAAAGCTATCTTGCAAGGCACACTGATGTCACGCGACGCAGTAACACTGCTAATCTGTTACACACACTGCTGTCACTAAAATGTAAAAGTGCCAATATCGTTTGTGCAGCTACCGTGGTAAAAATATAGAAATGAAACAAACTGCAATGAAAGGCTTAAATCTATTTACTTAATCTATCTAAGCAGCTCCGCCAGGGTTCTGATTCGCTCTCTTCTTTCCTGCAGAGTTTATCCATCCATTTGACCAGCACCAAGGGTCCTATTGAAGTCCTACTGTGCCCAGATGAGGAGAATGACCCCAGCAGTCCTGTGAAAAATGGCGGCATAGACATCAACGGGAACTCGCCTTTCCTCAAAGTCCTCCAAGGTCTGTTTTAGATGGAAGTGGGTGCACAGCTCTCGACATGCAGTACAGGGACTGATGTATTTTAGATACCGATATGTACACATTTGTATGATTTTGTGGTGCGAATTGGGGCATTCATGTGTTCCCCGTTTTAATCGGAACTCCTGAGGATTCAATTTGTGATGATATAGCTTTGAGGTATGTGAAGGTTTATTTATAGCTGCTGAAGAAATGCAATGCCTCCTCACGACATGTTTTTAACTTCCAAACATAATCTGAGGAAACGGCTTGCAACCAATGTGCCTCCTGATCTGATTCAGTCCCATCTGGACTTGTTGGCCTTTGATTGAATTACGAAGTGTCTCCTTAAGGTTTTCCGTGTGGTATCACATCGTACTTTGTACATCAGCAGTGTAAATAATCCTAGAGTACAGGAGGTGTTTGTGCTGGTTAAGGGCGGTGTCATGATGCACATGCAAAGGAAAACCAAGCACAAGAAGGTAAACTAACTGCTTGGTTCTCTTTTATCTTTCACAGATTCTAATTGCACCACCACTTCCCCCAGCCCCCCCGTGGCTCCAACCTCGTCCTCCTCAGCCGTCTCAGTCACAACGCTCTCCCCCATCTCGTCCCCTTATACCAGTCTTCTCCAGCAAACAGAAGACCAGATCCCTTCAGCCCTCGGGCCTTTCTTAAACCTTGGGCCGCCACTTCTTCCAGATGACTACCTTTTAGGTTTGGGAGACGACCAGGGAATCAGCGACTTGTTTGACGCCTGTGACTTTGATAAGATGCCCTCGCTTGGCCTGGATGATCTCCTGTGCAGCTAGCGGCGGCTAATAGAAATTCTGGTTAAGTGCATGGGAGTGTGTTGAAGAATCAGTGAGTTTTTGATGCCTGTGACTTTGTAGTTAGTCTAAGCCAGTTTTAAAATACATGGAAAATAAACAGTAAGTTCCTTTTTCAGTCCCAGACAAACTAAATCCCATGTTCTTTCATGGTGTCAGAGATAAATGGCCAACTGGTCAATGTGAACACACATCCATCACTCTATGTGTCAGGCTCTGGAAGGCCTCCAGTGTAGCAGAGGGGAGGGGGTATGCTACATACAAACCGTGCAGTCACACCAAAAGATTCTGGAAAAAATGAACCAGCAGTCATTAATCTTCAAATAAAGTGGGCGATGAAGGACGTCAGGTGTCTTAGCAGCCGGAGCAGCGCCATGCCGGTGACCAGAGTAACAAATGATAGTTGCGCAGAGCAGATCGGGGTTTGATTATCGCTTAGAAAACATCCAAACCCTCTTCTACTACTAATGGAAGACAAGGTGATCGTTGTGATTCCCCAGAGCGCTACGATACCGTATTTTTATATGACAGAAATCTGAACCAGGAATATTTTTCTTATTTCATAAAACACAGTAGAAACGCGGGTGACTCACAACAGTACTACTTGCTTTGACACCCATTATTTCTAATAGCCTGGGCTGTGCCATGATGGTTTGTTGTTGGGTGTGAGGCTAGTTAAACTTGCATGCTGCGTCTCTGCCTGTCAGTCGAGCGCAGCACAAACGCCTCGTGTCTGAAAGCCCCCATGAGTGTCTGGAAGGTTGCTACAAATGTGAGGATATGACAGGCCTATAAATCCATCGTAGGTGAGAAGATCTTTTCTGTCTCTATACTCGGTGATGCATTTTCATGTCGGGTGTAATAGCGTACATTGGCGCCCCACGGTTGACGTGTTAATGCAAGTCTGGACGGAGCGGAGAACATTCTGAAGAATATATCAGACCTGTTATAGGAGTGAAGGTCATACCACTGACTTAAGTGGGTGTTGCGCTCAAATATTTAACATTTTAGAGAAAAAAGGGAATATAAAAATGAAAAAACACAGATTTTGCTGCAGAGTTCCTGACTAATTGTTATCCTGGCTGAGGCTCTAATCCGCTGCCCTGACTCTTCTACATCCTACTGTATGCTCGGAGTATCTTCTACATTTCTGCACTATGTAGATGTACTGGAAGCTGCATTGGAGGAGCCAGTTTCACACGGCTTAGTGATCCAATTGAAAGTATGATTACACATGAGCGGATATAAGAAGTGTGTTCTCTTAAAGAATACATGGATACACTAGATTTCTGTGTGTGCACAATATGTGGTCATGTTTGATCCTCTTTCGGGCAAGTTGTGTCTCCTGCGATATATTGCCGCATGTAAATTGATTCAGATGGTCAATTAATGCGAATTGTGATTGTAAACTCTCAAGCTAATCAGTTTTTCAACCGCTGATCCGGTGGGCGACTTCATATTTTCTATATTAAGTAAATATTTTAACGGTGCAATGGTGAACACAGACTCAACATATGAATACAAGAAAAGGATGTGTAGCCTTAAATCAGTTGTTTTGTTGCTAATTCAGAAACCCTGCGTACCCCCTGCCCCACATCTGTACACATCTGGCCTGTTGACACACATGATCTCTGACAGTCTATATTGAAACGTTGTGATTCAGGAACTATATCTGTGCTTTCAAGCTGCTATTACCCATCCCCTCCATCTTCGTCAGCTGATGCTGCCACTACCAAACGGTTACACCACCCCCCCCAACTTACGAATAGTTTCACCCTGAACCACTTGCCAATGCATACGACCCCTCTCTGTGTTTTCTGAAAGGCAGCATAGGAGACAGTTTAGGTGAGTATTCTCTTTGTTTATCAAATTGAATAAATGTTTAATGGATTTTTAATACTGTAGAAATAACTAATAATATGGTCACTTGAGGAAAAAAGGGGCCAGATAGCCATGATTGAAGGTTTTTTTTTTTTTCTTTTCTTTTCTTGTACTGAGTATTTAAAAAAAGAAAAACATGAATAAAAAAATAATTATAGCAAAGTGAAACAAGATACGTTTCACACTAGACCTGGAATTCCCGAATATCCAAGGTGGCCCGAGACGACAAACCGAGGATTAATCAAGAAAAGAGAACTAGAGCGCTGTAACTTATTTTCTTAAGCTATTTGAACACCAGTGTTGTGAACGTCTCGTGGCTTCCTGGGTTTGATCACACCTCCGATAATGAGATGCGAACATCTTTGTCTGAATCCGTGGCTTTTTGAACGAGGGAAACCTGCGGCCGCAGGGAGTATTGCTGCTGTTAGTATTAACTTTTCCCCCCAACCTGATTTGAAGTGTGCTTGAATAATTGTGTGTGTGCAGCATGTGTGAATTATGTCAAAGATCAAGCTTGCTAAAGATTAAGCCTGCCATGTGTAAATTGATGTACAGTTTTCTAAAAAATTTTCAGTGCACAAGGTACAGTGGGCTACCTCTCACTTAATGTTTGACGGTAGTAATAGGGCATCGAGGTAAATGCCATAGTGTGTATGAGTCTTTGAATATCTTTGTCATAGAAGTAATCTTTGTATCACTGAGCGGTGCGGTCGGAAATGACATCGCACTTTTGTCTTTTGATGTGTGCGAGACTTCACTCCTTCACCCAAATATAACAATATGCCTTTGCTCTTCAAACCAGTGTCACGCCGTCACATCTCAAATTTGAATACTCGGGTGCACATTTGATGGGTAGGAAATATATATTTCAATATCTTTTTGGATATTTTTCACAGGTTTCTTGTCAGTTGTTTTTTTGTTTTACGTGGAATGAGAGCTCCTCCGACGCAAGCAGGACGATTTATTAATGCATGCAGCCGTTCGTTCGTTCGCAGTGACCCTGTCGACCCTTTACTGGTCATAAGGAGACGTGTCGGGTCGCCACTCATCCATCACAGACTTGTGTCCGTTGCTGAAGTGCGTCGCTTTGCTTCTGTGACGCCGCGTGTCTGTTTTACTTTGGAACAATGTGAATAAGTCCGGTTGTGTCTTTCTTCTTCCCCGTCGTGGAGTTCAGTATGTCGGCCGGTTGAAACAGGATTTTGTCTTAAATACCCGGCTGAACTTCGCCCATTCAGTTTAGGATAATCTGCCATTTCTTTGACAATATAATACGGCTCAATTGGTACCACTGTCACAAGTGAATCAAATTTAAATGACCTGAAATGTTCTGATTGACAAAACACTATTCCCCTATAGGTATATTTATATCTTTTATATATTTGTATGGAAACGTCGAGCTCAGAATCTCCCGTGTTTGGTTCACTAACAACTGTTGTGCTATTTTCTCTGAGAAAAGTTTCCTCCAACTATTTCAAGTGACCAGAATCTGGTCTCCATATTTATCCACTCTTGCGTGATGGAAAACCGATTTTTTGGAAAGATTGTACCTTTCCACTTGTTTCTCAAGGAATGTTGACGTTTTTAAATCAGCTCCTGTCATTGCCAGTGAGTCTGACAATGTGTTTCTTGATGACTCATAATCCACAGCTCCTTCATTTCTAATGTGTAATTCTAATGTGTGATTAGATCCTAGAGAAGAGAAGCTCTTTAGGCTAACTGTGGAGTTAATAACGCAGATTAAAACGGCACGTTTTGCTGTTTTTGTTTGGTTATTCTTAAGCTGTCACCAAATACGATATACATAAAATATTCTCTTAACAAATTTTGAGACGAGTAAACTATTTGGTAGGAAAGAATCGACTGTAAAAAGATATTTGCGGACTGCTTCCACTAATTATTGAACAATATGAGCTGTATCATGACATTTTGAACGCATGGGTGAACGTGTTGGTGTGCTGTCGAACGTTAAACTAATTTGATGCTTTTGATGTGCTTATAAGTTGTTCCTTTAACATCTGTTTAACAAGGAATTTTAGATGTATATGTCCTGGGGAGGGATGAATGGGAATTGTTTTGTACTCTGGCCATTTGTAATTGAAAAATTTGAATAAAGGCAATATAAGTGAGCAAAAATATTTGTTATGGTTTGTTTTTTTAGGGAATGCTTTACTCCCTCTCGCACTTTACTGCTGAAAAACATCCTTAAACAGAAGCTCTTAAACATGGAGAAGACAGGCTGAAGCATTTTAGGAGAGGGCCCTTCCTCCTTAGGTCTGGTGTTTTGTCCTGAGGGGTATAGACAGGAGATTTGACTCAGAAGAGCGGAAGCTGTGTTATTACCTTTCAATACAGGTCCAGCTTTTAAAGATCCCCTCCTCACATGTTTTAAGGCAAACAAAAGAAATAATGTAAACTAGCGCTGCGAGCAGCATTGAAACGAGGCAGTTTTGAACAATCATGTAACTCGTCCATAAAATACGGAATTTGTCACCAGGCCGGACACATCTGCAAATTTCCAGGACTTTTTGAGCACGTTTAGGCCGTCAAAAAGGCGATTGATTGCGGAGAACAATAATTCCTAGAAATCCAATAGGGCCTTCGCACTGTCCTGCTCGGGCCCCAATAAAACAATATGTGTCAGACTTTTTTTTTTTGCAAAGAAATTTCACATCATTATATCATTAATACTCTTAAATGGCCACTCACACCGTTTCTCGTCAAATTTCAGGATATATGAACATGCAAATATTTGTCCTACTTCACTATCAAATCCGATCTCAGTCACTCTTTTTCAATACTAGTATTGCTGGTAGCACTTTATTTATAGCTTAGCTTTATCTTGTAAACACCTCCTTTACTAATGCTACTAGTATGACTAGTAGTACTAGTAGCTGGTAATAGGTATTAAGCAAACTGCACTTCCAACAAAACAGCTAAGATCATATTCAAAATGACTTATTTTACAGTTAGCACAGACCTTTAACACTTTTTATGGCCTCGTCATTGGTGGAAGAAGAATAAGATCTATAGCTTGAAATCTTTGAAAAACTATTTAAGAGGCTTTTGTTAACTTACATTTATGTATATAGAATTTGACTAAAATAATCAATTCGTGAAAAATGGCTTTTCCTTAATTTACCCCAAAAATCCATACATGACATGTTTGTAAAACAAACAATCATAGTATTTCAATTCAACAATGATTTCAGTAAAATGTATTTACAATATTTGAAAATATGGGGTATGCTTTCTGGTTTCAGATCATCTTTCGGTTTGTTGGTCTATTATTTTCTTTTCTTTTAGTAACAAGAAAGTCCCTCACGTAATGTGAAACAATTCAGTTTCGAGGTATTTTTAACAGATCTGCCTCAATATTAAATGGGTTTTTCCTTGGCCCATGCTACACCCCTCCACCAATTTCGGAGTAAATCGAAAACGTAGTTGTGATATATAACTCAAGAAAGCAAATTCTCTAGGAAAGGCAAAGGGAAGGCAACAGGCGGAGACCAGTCGTAGTTTGTCCCTCTTTCCGTACCGTACTGACGCACAGCTAAGGAGGTCTGAAAGTTGTGACGGCAACTATGTTTTGATCGTGCAAGTCCTCGTTTCTCTCTTTCTGATAGAAAATACTACTTGGAATTTGCATTGAATAGAACTTATAACCACATCGCTATTCAGGTAAGGGTTTAATTCAGCATTCTGTGGGGTCTGTCTGTCCAAAACAAGGGGCACGTGGGTAGTAGCTATCTAGTGTCAATGAGGCTAACCATGCTAACAGTTAGCTTGTTACCAATCAGAACCATGCAATGTATCTGCGGTATTTAACAATTTTACTGAAGTCTACCATTGTTATCGCT
>CAAKHC010004477.1:13599-33382 GCA_901007825.1 Macroramphosus scolopax | reverse complement strand
TTAAGCCAGGATTTTGATGCTCTGTTTTAACTTAGCCTTAGAGAAGAGAAGAGAAGAGAAGAGAAGAGAAGAGAAGAGAAGAGAAGAGAAGAGAAGAGAAGAGAAGAGAAGAGAAGAGAAGAGAAGAAGAGCCACCCACCCGCAGCAGGCAGCCGACCAGCCAGGCCTCACAACCCTCCAAAGGAAGAGAAAGATGGTGACAATTTATCTATAACAATTTATTAGAACTATTTCTTTCTTTTAATGGCAATTTGAAGAATATTTGGAAACATTCATATGGATTTGATATGCTTCCTCTTCCTCTTCAAACAGAATGATTCATGGTGGTTGTGTACTGTACATACTGTCACTGAGTGAAGGCAGAAAAAGCTGCATCCAATTAGAACAGCGGCCGCATTCGCTCCCACCGTCTCCTCCGACTGAAGTGGTCGCGGTTTGTAAGGAAGTCTAAACTGCTTGAATTGAAACGCAACTTATTGACTCGGCCCGGTGTCCGCAGCTCTGGGAGATATGATGAACACGGGACGAGGTGCCACGTTATCCTCCTCCTCCTCACATGCAGTGCAGGATTGTTCATCGTGTCCAGAAACCCTCTCGGCTTTCATTTGATACGATTGTGTACTTTTTCATCAACATGCCGAGGAAGTCGCACAAACTCCGCACGTCGTCTGGCTGATGGCACCGGCACTCATATGAACTCTTTGTCTCTTTGAATTGCAGCTGCCTTTAACTCTGATTAAATATTGATACCCATGTAAACACTGCTGCCATATTGAGTACTTCATCCAGTCCCAGTCTCCCTCCGTAGGACGCAACGAGCTGCTGCTGCTGCTGCTGCTGGAGAAACAGACCCGCTTGATTTATGGTGACAAAATAAAGTGTTCTGACACCGAGCTGAAATTAAGGCTCAACCAATTTCCAGGTGTCTGTGAATTTGAATAAATCCTTCTGCGGGTGCGAGCTAACACGTTTGTCCTTGGTTTGCGGCGTACGAGGAGCAGCTGTGAACAGCGACGGGTGTCACATTAATTTAATATTGTCTTCCTCAGTATAACTATTGTCTGCTTGGTAAAATACAGAGGATCCGTTCAGCCAAATGGATAATTGACTGGATTAATTCAGTTTCCAGGATCGATCAATGCACTGTAAAGAGATTTGTTACACGGGAGCTGGTTGTGTGTTTCATGATTGGTTCATTTGCAGGAGTGTGTTACTGAGCATGTTACAGAGTCGCCACCCTCGCCTAAAGCAACACGATGCAACGACTGTATCTTAAACTACTGACTGAGACTGTCACAGAGAGACGGTGTTCCACCCTCCTGCTCCTGTGTGTTACAGTTTGATGAAACATCACCACTGACTGCAGGTCAACGTCAGCAGCAGGGCGGTCGTCACAACATCGACGCCCAAATTTGACCTGATCAGAAAGGATGGATCCTTCCATCTGTCCTGATCTCAGGACGTCTGTTCTCCTCCAAGTAGAGGATCAATAGTTAGAAGAATGTGGTGAACTCGCCGCCCAGACGTCAACATGAAGCACCAGTGATTCAAATAACACCGATACAGCGAGAAAGAAGCAACATACTTGACAGTTAAACAGTTATAAAAAAAAAACAAAGAAATTCAAATCAATTAATAATCAATAATTAGAGTTTTCTATTGAAAAGACTGATTCCAGTGCCGGTTAAAGGTCCAACCTGCTGAATTTACCGTGTGAGCCACCGTAACATCACCAGACCTACGTTAGCGTTAGCATTAGCCTTCCTGTGTGTCTGAGAGAGGATCTGAGGACGACGTCGTCCCGCAGATTATCTGGAGGCACAGTGGTGCCCGCCACCACCTGCGTCTTCATCCTGCACCGCTGTAGATGCCACACGCTGAGATAATACGGCCGTGCAGGGAGATGTTTTCTTTCTTTTGTCTTTCTGTTTCTCCCTCTTCGTCTTTTCTCTGAATAATAGATCAGCTGCCAGCGTAGTTTCTGTTTCCCTACCTGCTATCTCAGGGTCAACCCAGTGGCTATGTGCAGTAAAAACACTGTAGACTTTTACTGTGTGTGTGTGTGTGTGTGTGTGCGTGTGTGTGTACAGTGCACCACGATGTGGGTCTCAAATGCAAAGCTCACGAGAGAGGGGAACTATCCGCATGTAAGAAATGAATGGGGTAATGTTCTGGAAGGTAATAGGTTTATGCAACATACTGGAACAGAGAAGCTCATTAGGAGACTGGAACCTTGCTTTTACTCCCTTTGTCATAACAGACTGGTGGAAGCCAGGGAATTTAAGGCTGGAGGGGGAGAATCAATTTAACACTGAGGGTCTGTGCACAGCGGCGGCACAGGTGAGCTACTTGTCTGGATGCAGCGACGTGGCTCCAAGTAGCAAACCAGCCATGGCGCTTCGATTCATTACATTAATCAATAGGAAAGCACTCAGTATTAATAGTATATAAGTGATTCAAATCCAAATCCCCGGTGCTGAACCTGGATACATCAGCTGGGCTGATTTATAGTGCAGCCTTTGCTTCCTGGTTGGACATGTGATGGAGTTCAGCTGAAGAACTTATTGTCAGCAGGGGGGTCGGACGACCTCATCAAACCATAGTGGCCTTCTTCATATATATTAGTATCTATCAGTTAAACTGTCCAGATCAGCATGTTCATGTCAGTGAAGATATAACAGTCTAATCGGGCCATTCTGAAGGAGTTCTGACTCTACTTGTGTATTTTTAGTTAAAGGTGACAATAATCCAGTTCCACTGGTTCATTTATCAGCTGACCAGCAACATCCAGTCCTGTTCACAGTCCTCATGGTAACATAGAACATTTATCTCAGGTGTCAGTAGCAGTGTTCCTGCTGCTCACTGGGTCCATTCAAATCTTATTTTATTTGCTTACATACATCATATTCAGTATATTGTGATGAAGTGAATCGATGCCCAACAGAAACAGTGTTGTTTGCTGCACACTGAACACAGGAGCCACCACCTCCACTGTTCTCACACATCTCTGGACAGCACATCAGCTGACTCACTCCACCCGGAGACGGTGTCAGCATTATAGCTCGGTGAATAACATGCTTCCATCATGCTCGGCTTGTATGATTGAGACGTAGATGGGGGGTTTGCCTCTCGCTGCACTGGTAGGATTTGTTTGGCAGGCATCACCAGGTTTCTGGCCCATGTTAAGGCAGAGTTTCCGGTCTATTTCCAGCGCTGCATGTTCATTCTAGGTGACTGGGGGGACTGTGTGTCATTAAAGGCCCATCTTCTGCCTCTACCCAAGTGTGAAATGCTGCGCCTCGGAGATGCTGGTCTGCTCTTGTTTGTTCAACCATTTTGTCGCAACTTGAAAATCCTGGACAGACGGTTGGTGATGCTTTTAGAGGTCAAGGACGTGTTTTACGTACACAAGCTGCAGCTTCTGAATCTGTATTTTGCCTACAACTAATTACATCAATTAGATTAATTCAGACTCATTGAAAGGACTGTATGGTATAGTACACACTTCTGTCATTAACTGACAGGAGAGAACAATGAGCCTGTGGGGATGTATCGCCATGGCGATAAAATCTGCCAATTATCCCCTCGTTGACAGTTTCCAAACCATTTTATAGTTGATTCAAAGATATAAAACTTTATTGGATAAAAAGACAGAACAGAGGCCTGTTTGGTTTCCTCTCCACTGGTTTACACTACTTATTTATATAGGTCCTTCATGACATTTAAAACTTTATTGGACAGGACTTTGAAATCTGGGGGCCGTATATAAAATGAGGAATTTATTACACTTTGTGCCCTTTTGTGTAGGCTGTGTGAAATATTGTACAGACAGACAGATGAGCACAGCCGGTGTGGTTTTAATGCTGCAGCCAGTCGGTAATGATGTGCAATAAAGAGCAGGTAGCAGATGCTGAAATAAAAAGAACATGATATATCAGTATTTAGCATAACAGATGTGGGAGGGTGTTTTATAATGCCAACAATCCCTGACTGACCGCGTGAGTCACAGTTCACTGATTTGGGAATTTACAATAAGAACTGGCTTGATGTTCATTTTTCAGCTGTAAGACTTTTAATTGTGATTTACAATCCATCCCCGACGGCTCTGAGAGCTCCGAGTGGAGACGGCGACTTCAGCCACAAGAGCAGAATGTGAAAGGAGCCGTGGAGCCGGGTTCTGCAGAGAAAGCAAAGCAGGGTGTCAATAAGGCCTGAATCTTTTATGAAAGCAGAAGTATTCAGATCACAACTCTGCCAACAGAAGGAGCAGCCTGCTGCTCATATGAGAAGACAGAGAGGAGTAGAGGGTCGACACCCGCATCCACCTCCGTCCTCATTAGTGACGGAGCTGCACGTTTGTGGAAGAGGGTGAAACCTGCTTTTATATCATGTTGCCAATGATGAGAAAGTAGGAATGAAGGCACATCAGCCATTGAGTTTATTTCCCATCGTACTCTGGTCACATTAGTCAGGTGTGGTTCTCAAGCAGGATTCGAAGTGGCGTCCCGTTTCTGGTGTCGACTATCAGAGTGAAATAAGTGCAGCGGATTCCAACGACGTGTCGTCTGACTGAAGGTTACAAACAGTCGTCATGACGTAACGAGATAACCACTGAAATCTGGGGATAACTTTGGCCAAAGCTGCATCACTGAGACATCACTTTATTATTTCAACACACACACACACGCACACTGTACACACCTCCTGTGGGGCTGCAGGGCCCAGCTCCCCCTCCATCAACTCTGTGTCTGCTGTCCTCACTTCACACAGACTTTTCCTGAGTGTGTGTGTGTGTGTGTGTGCGTGTGTGTGTGTGTGTGTGTGTGTGTGTGTTTGCGCTGAAAGACAGAGCGTCTGAGTGGCTCTTGTTTACTAAGGCTGCGTCTGGGGATGTTCAAATTTTGCTATTGATTAGAGAGACAAAAGTGCATCTGAGAGCTGATGTTTGTGAAGCCTCAGCTGAAGAATCGCCTGTGTTGTGCTGAGAACTGAAAATAGCCCATCAGCGCCTAATCAAATTAATGCATACTTACTGCTGCCAAGATTTAATTTAGCACGCCGGAAAAAAATGCACAAAGACACAAAATGACATCAGATGAAAAGGGGAAATATTAATTTGAGTGGGAAACAAATATCCAGCGGGGCTTTAATAGATTCCCAGAAAAGTAGCACTGACGCCGCCCTGCTCATTCAGGGTATCGCCTCAGGAGCAGGTGCAGCATTGCAGAAAGGTCGAGGTTGGTCTTTGTGAATGTTGGCCGGCTGCACGGGGGCTGGGAGATGTCCACAATCACGGACCTTTTTTATGTCCTCTTTTTCTCCCAGCGATGCTCCACTGGCTCTCATTGCAATTAAAACCAAGTGTCCATCAGAGGCTATCTCTGCTCTGTGTGGCCCATATGTTTGGGTGCTGATAGAGCGTGGATTACTCTGTTTGGGACACAGATAACAGGCTGTTTATAACCTTGGCAGAGTCTGGGGCCTAATCTGGCAGGAGCATATTTCCTCTTGCTCCCCGATAAAGGCCTGTTAGCAGCTTTATCACACGGGCACATAGAAGTCGAGCCAGAGCGAGACGAGCACAGCACTGAGCCCAATCTGGCGCCACGCACACACATGGTGCTGCTGCTTTATTTTTAGAAGCCTTGTCACCCCCAACACACACAAACACAACACAAGCCCCACTTCATGTCAGGAGGCGCAATTAATTCCTACGTCTGCCTTCTCAGGGACCAACAAACAAATTAAAAGGACAATATCCCCATTCATCATTATTACATTTGGGCTTTCAGAATGTCAGTGAATGAGAACAGAAACAAAAGCAAGAAGAAGGGTGCCATTCTCACGTGTGCTCGCCTGCATGTTGGGTCGTCCTTTATTATATATTATTGTAGAACCTAAAAGTAATTAACTTGCATCCGCAGGAGAGCTGGAAACACAGTGCGGACATGCTGTTGCAGTGTTAATGTGAGATCATCTTCTGCAGACTCTCAGTATCTGTCAGATATTCCTAACTGAATAAAAGGAAGGTTTTTATGGCCGTTCTCATGTTCATACGTGGCGTCTCTGGGATACGTGTACTCTGCTATTTTCTATATCCCCATCTTGATAGCTCTGTGTAGGCACAATTAGAGAGAGAGAGCGCTCCTTTCACAGCCAGAGAAAATTGTCGTCCTCTGTAAATTGCTTTGCCGCAGCTTAAAGAAGCTCTCTTGTTACGCTCTCATTCAGTCTTTCTCGCCCGCCCGCTCTCCCCCTCTCCAGGAAAATTGCTTTCTTGCAATCAACAGATTGCTGGCTGCACTTAGGGGTAAATACAGGTAGAATCAAGCATTAGCATAACATTATTCAGACAAGTGTCAACCTCTAGGCAGTTAGCACTGCATCTAAGCTCAGTGTGAGGTGAAATGAAGTACTGAGAGCTGCTGCTGCTGCTGCAGGAAGATTCTCAGAGCTGGAATTGGCCAAAAGTGCAAGAGTATAAAAAGATGATGCACTTCAACGTCTCTTTACTTAAAAAGGAAACGGCACAGAAATGTGACAGTGGGTCTGGCTTCAAGGTGACAGTTTACTCCCTCTCAGGCTGGTGGAGGAGTTCAATCCATGACTCTCTGGAGGTCTGCAGCATGTAGGTCACACATCCAACTGCAGACCACGCAGGACGTCCACAGTAGAGGAACAGTGGCTTTATTTAGTGAAACAAGCCTGATGTGGAGTGTTGAAACAGTCCTGCAACAGACAAATCATAATGCTTTTTCACACGCACCAGTTAGCTCAAATTAACCTCACAAGCATGAGTCTAATTAAGTTTCCTCATTGAAGCTTAGCGCCACTCCTCCTTGCCGCGTATGATTTGATACCCTTCGTCCTTGGGGACGGGCTGTGAAGAGCAGCAGGCGCGATCTTTATCTTCCTCCATTACGCCACCCTTCTCCCTTCTTTTCTTGATTGACAACAGGGGTTCTTTCTGACCTACATTTGCATCTGCTCCCTGACCCAAATAGGACTCACGTAATGAGCCGCTTGGTCATTTTTTTTCTCCTGAGCAGGAAGTTGTGTGGCTTCCACCCCTGCTACAGGGGGGTGGTTAGCTCTGCCGCGGTAGCTGTGTCCCGGGGGCTTTGTGTCTGGAGCTTCAGGGGCTGCACAAAGACTCTGTCCCCTGCAGACGCCTGCCTGCACGGCCTCACAGGCCATTCTAGGTCATCTGATTACACTTCATGGTGATTACTAATCAGGGACTTGTGCTAATGTCGTATCACAGACACAGAGAGGCGAGAATCATCAGTCAGATTTCAATCTTATTTGTCAAGCGGTGTGTCAGCGGTATTTTCTTGAAGTATCTCACCTAATATGGCAATAAAAAGGAAAATCAATTCAGAGTTGCAGCCGTGCAGCGTGTCTGCAACGAGCCTGTTATTGTTTCCTCACCAGGAGCAGTCGTCAGCTCGTACACAGACACGGACTCATCCCGTGGGATTCCACGGCGGATTCCACGGGCGAGCGTGAAAGCCTCGCGCTGCTCACAAGACACGGAGCTCATGTTGCTGCAGGAGCCATCATAACGTCATGAACATCATCAGAAAGGAAATTCGAGCAGTTTACTGATGAAGAAGCTTCGTCGAGAAAAACACAGACACATTAAAGTGTGTGTTAGAGAACAAATTGACGCTTTGCTCTTCTTTTTGTTAAATCACATATGTGAGTTTTAACAGTGTGTTGGTGCATCGTGACATCAAACACAAACACGTAGATATCAGGCAGAGACACGATGAGCAGATTGAATTCTGTTCCAGCAGAAATATAAATTTAGACTCGCAGGAACAGCTCTGGAACTTGTTTCCTGGTTTCATTTCCTGTCTCTTCACTCCGGCTTTGCACTTACCAGCGAGTGTGATAATATATGAATAATCTCATTTTCCCGCAGCTTCTCTGCAGCTTCTCTCCATATTCCTGATTGTGATGAACATCCTCACCTCTATAAATGTTACAGTTGTGGAAGGTAGAACGAGTGTCTCCGCTGACGGAGAAGCAAATGAGACACACTCACCTACAAATTACCTTTAGTTTCATTGATTTCACTTCCTGCTTCAGCTCACCTCATTTCAAATTAAATTGCTCCCGTCTGTGCTGAACAATCAGAATGGAAGATGTTTCTAGTGGCTGCATTAGATGGCTTTTCATTTTCCTTGGGCCTGCGACCATAATGACATAATGTTGTGCACCAGCCCCTGCAGGGCTCCTCACACTGCATCCTCGCTGTGGGTTTATACTCAAGCAGCTTTACTCTTCCTGCTATGTAAAATACCAAATCCTATTATTTCTCCGGCTAAATAACACCGGTCCCAGCGGTGCCGTGTGATGTTTTAATGAGACCCCTGAATCCCGATGCTCAATGCTGTCTTCTCCTCTGCATTTCCTTAAACTGCCAAGTAAGAGCCCCATTAATAATTCAGCTCATTAAAGTGTGTAATTAATCTGGAGCTGTGTAACAGGGAGAGACTGGGGCGCAGGGAGGAAGCTCTCTGGGGGGGGCCACAAGAGAAACATTGGGCTAAGAGACACAGCTCACCCGCTGTGATGAAACCAGTTCCCCGGCACACAACCAGTCCTCCTGCATCATTTATCTGGCTGAAAAAAAGATACAGCGAGGCGCCGCCGCATCAACACGTCTTCAGGCAACTCAGCCAATCAACAATGCAGCGCAGGTACACACAGGGACGGGGTGTGTGTGTGTGTGTGTGTGTGTGTGTGTGTGTGTGTGTGTGTGTGTGTGTGTGTGTCCTTGAGGGGGAAATCGGTTGGGTGTGGTGTCTGCTCTCTGTTCACGTTGAAGGTCAGCTTCTGGAGCTTTTACACCAAATTCTGCAATTTAAAATGTTAAAAGTGAAATCATTAACGACCTCCGGAGGGAAGGTCATGTGATCGCTCGTCTGTCCGTGAGCAGGATCACACTGAAACTACGAGGGCTGATCTGGATGACGGGCGGATCCGGGGTTCTCTTCACTTTCTTTGCAAGACAGGACATTTATACAATTTCATTGATTTCTAAATGAATATTGTATGTAAATGTTTCAATAATTTCAGCCGTATTTGTCATCCTCTTGTAAATACTGTATATTCAGACCTCTTTAATGGTTTCAGTCGCAGGTTTAATAGAATAGAAAAGTGGGCTCTCGGCCTTGGTGGAGGTCTACGGGTGACCTTCTACTGCTTTCATTGATGTTTGTCTGTTTGTTTGTCTGTAAGAAGGATTTTATAAAAACTACCAGGCAACTGTTCATGAACCCTGAAGGGGTGGAGCATCGCCAAGGAAGAGCTTATTCAGTTTTGGGGCAGATCCAGTTGAAGAGGCCCTGAGTGCACTCAACACTTGAACATCACCGATAATTAAGGATCTACATCTTCTCCAGCACCTACAGTACAATGATTATGAAATTATCATAATAATAGCTGCTCGCTCTCAGGAGGTCCAGGTAGACCTCGGTGAACGAGCTGCTGCTCGCTCTCAGGAGGTCCAGGTAGACCTCGGTGAACGAGCTGCTGTTGGCTCGCCTCGGTGAGCGGTGGCGTTCACACTCAGAGTGCACGCTGCCACTCACGAGCCCTCGGCTCCTCCAGATGTGGCTTAATTTACTGCGACTTGGCTAATCATGGTGATTAAGAATTAATTACTGTTAATCACTTTTACATAAACTGGTTGGCAGCAGGAGAGCTGAGCTCCCTGAAAACACCACACAACTGTGTGTAGTCGGTTGGATGGAGCAGGACGGAGCTGGAAGCCACTCGGCTTCCTGGTTGGATGCTGCTGCGGGTTTATGCTGTAACTTTTATAATAATGGAACACGCCCCCCAGCAGTCGAAGGAAGTTAACCTCTAATCATTCTCTGCATGAGTTAATACTGCTCACATGGTACGAGGCCAGTTTGTCCTCAACGTATACGTAGCTCGGTTGAGTCTTAGCGTCCCTGAACAGGAGTCGTCCCGGACATATGTCCCGCTATGAGGAGAGACATTGTCAACATTTAACACCGCAGTCGTCTCCGAGGAGCTCCGGGTCCAGGGAGGCTAAACAGACACTGCTGGGCCGGGCGACTGTAGCAGGAGATAAGAATGTGAAGGAGCATCACCACTGTGAGTTCCATTAACACAGACTGACAAGGGAATCACAGGGACATCAGGGGGTCTGGGATGAGGCTGACAACAAAGGCGCTGCGCTGTGCGTATTGCCCCACCCTCCCTTCCCCCCCCCGCACAAGCTGAGGGTGGCAGTGTGGTCACCTTCCCTCCTTGGCCTGGTTTCACACTGTGACATGCTCGTCTGCTCTCCTGAAGGAATGGTTTTAATAAGGTTGAGCGGATCAAGGCGACTGTTAATGACATGGCAGGCGCAGTCAACACAAGGCCCGGGGCCACGGACGGCCCCAGTCTGGTGCACGCTGCTGGACGCTCGCCGGCTCATGTGGGACATGCAGGACACTGGTCTGGATGCTCTTTCACTGCTACCCATCTTTAATGTGGAGTTGCACAGGGGATGAAAACAAGGCATCACTGAGGATTTAACACATTTTACTTCGTCCTGAATTATATTTGCTTTTGATAATGTTTGTTGAAGCTGACAGTTTGGTCTCGATCACCTACAAAGGGACGAACTCTGAGTAAAGACGGTGTCAGTCAGAGAGCGGCGGCGCCGTGACAGTTTACAGTAGACGGCACCTTAAGATTCCATTAGAATCATGTTGGTTGCATCTCAGTAACTCCTGCATGAAGAGTCGAGTGTATTTGTGGTAGATTACAATGTGAGACAGTCGCTCCTGGTAGGATCCTCCGAACGCTGACAGCAGCAGAACCGGGCGTCCGTCTCACTTCGTAGCAGCGCACCAGGAAAAGTTAAGACGAGTCAGAACTTTGGACGCTTGTATTTCATCATCCAACAGCAGCTTATAAAATGACTGAGAGAGACGATGTGACACTGAAGGATGCAACACAAACACAACCAGCACAAGTTGGTCTCAGTCTGCACGACATTTAATGTTTAAAACTTTTCACTTTAATATCCTTCAGCAAAGACAAGAACTTGCTTTGTGTTCTCATGAAACAGGATCAGAAAGGCTGCTGATAAAAAAAAAATGGGGGCTTTAGCCTCTTTAGTGCAACGATGCAGCAGGACAAGTTAAATCTCACAGATCCCCAAATTAATTTCAGTATCTGACGGTTGTCACAACTGATGAAGAACATGAGATGCACTTGAAAAAAAAATCATTTTAATTGAACATTCTGGTGCATAAAAATGATTAAAACGGACCCGTCTTACCTCTTAAACACACATGCGACCCGTGAGTCTGATGCAGGTGTGGCATCACTCTCACAGCGTTTTTCTTTATGGCAGGTAATCAAAACTACATACAGGAGGTCAAACGTACCGGCTCTTCTGCAGGAAAGTTCTCCACCAAACAGCGTCAGACAGAAGAGTGAACAGTGGGAAGAAAGTGTGATGTAGATTTTAATAGGACGTGCATGTCCACTCTATTATTAGTGGCCCTGAGGCCTTGGTGGACCTAATTCTAATTACCTTCATTAGTGCTATCTGCAGAGAGCGTGTGTGTGTGTGTGTGTGTGTGTGTGTGTGCGTGTGTGTGTGTGTGTGTGTGTGTGATCAAGATGCCTGAACAAAGAGTGCGCTGCTTCTTTCAGCTCTGAAGTGCTGGTTACAAAGCCGAGGGGCCACAGGAAGGATGAGAAGGCAGCAGGAGTTTTAATGTGAAGGCTGTCAGCTCGGCTCCCCTTGGTTTTCACCTTCTGAAGAGCACAACGCCTTATCGCTTTAATTGACTCTTTATCTTTTTGTTAATTTCCCTTTTAGTGCACCAGATGATTTCCTACCTTTTGATATGTCATTTAACACGGGCTCACAGGAAGTGGAGGTATAGATTACCATGTTTCATAAAAAGGCAGATTCCTTATTAACAACACCGTTCTGCCTCTTAATTGTCTTCATTGTCCATTAACCTCTCTGCTATTGTCTGTCAACCTTTTTTCCCTGAAATGACTTTGTGACTACGCTCGGATAGTAAATGCAAAGTAAAATTATTATATTCTTCACACATCCCAGGGCTCCTTTTGTGAATATCTAATAGGTGGAGTATATTTTTAAATTGCTGGCCAGAGATTAAAGACTTGCGTCTCTACAAAGGCAAACAGAGGGAGCTGTATTTAACAGTTTGATCCCTGTCGTCTTCCTCCTGGTGTATGTTGGTTCTCTTTCCATTCCAGTACACTTGCGACTGTATAATGAATTATGCCGATGTTGAATTAGCATGTAGCTGTCGCTTCGGCTCTGCTGCCTGCCTCGTGACAGGACCACCGTAGCACCGGCTCGCGTCGAGAGAGAGAGGGGCTTCCACTGTGATTTATTAACTGCTGAAGCCACAATGAAGTGTGCCCACTGAAGCACCAAAGCAAACAAATAGGGCCAGAGCTGTCACTGTAAATCCGAGCAGACAGGTCGACCACAGCCTGACCACAAATGGTTAATTATTCAAAAGCATTTGGCTTTCAGCAGACACACTACTGTTTTAAGGACGGGGTAATTATTCAAGGCAGGATTACATCACGTCTCCCTTCAGTGAAAGATAGAAGAAGAAGGACGTGGTTGACATTGTCAGACCCATTTTTTTATTTTATTAAAACATATTAGTGAACAATCCGATGTGCTGATCCGGTTGATGATGGACGTGCCTGTTAAATAATATCTACTTTAAATCATCATGTTAATTTGGATGCAGCTGCCCCCCCCCCCACACACACACACACACACACACACAGGCTCTAACATTAACTTCACGTTAGTTCTCAGATATGCTGGTGTGAAGGTTTTCAGATTAAAGAACAACTATAAATCAACCTAACAGATCAAATATCTATTGAACTGGTGTTTGAACCGTAGTTGTGATTAGTTTGAATAGCTTTTGGTTTAGAATTAGTCTGCTGCTGCTGCTGCTGCTACAAACAGACTCTCTCATGACTTCCTGTGTCCCAGAAGATCTTTCTTTTTATTATAAAAGACCTTACAAGTTGAAATGAACTGAGTTCTGATGAGGCGGTGCTGTTCCATGACAGAGCAGATTAACTGACGATTTGTCCCTTCACAGTCGTGTACCCTTCACCTTTCTGAGGGGAGAACTGTTAGCAATGTCAGGCAGTTGTTGATCTGCCTGGACTAGCTGTCACCTGACTGGCGTCGTGTGTCACTTTTGGCCGCCTGCCTGTGCCGCCACTCGTGATGTAACACTGCGGATCACATTCCAGCAGCTGGGTGCAGAGCGGAGGGCCTCGGAAGGTGTCCGCCCGCTTGAACCGAGGCACCCAATCTCTGTCAGAGGTCTTTACGTTTGACCGTCCATCTCGCTAACTGTGACAGAACGGCCCAACATCATTAATTAAACATCAGGCTTTCCCCCAATCACCCGACCGCCATGACAGCCTGCCACGCCGACAGTCCCTGTCCACATGCCTCCGAAATCTAGAAGGGGATTACATATGGTAATGGTTTTTGACAGCCTGCCATTTTGCTCTGTTAATCTGATAGGATAAGATATCTGGACAGCAGAGCAGGGTGTCCCGTAACTCACCGAGTCCTATATTGTTACGCTAAAAAAAAAACTGAATTATTCTGAAGACACAAGCAGTGTCCTGGAAGAAATCTTAATCCCCTGACAAGCTCTTGATACAATCCCAAATATTGTCACTGACTCAACAGTGTATTTTTAGACCTGGATCAGGCCTGATTCAACTGTCAATTTTAATATTTCTAATAGGAACTCCTGTCAGGTCTGGTCGACACCGGACTCGTTACTGTCGTTACGACGCTCATGTTCATCCACACTTCTTCTTTGGTTTGAGTTTATCCTTTGGTCGCCTGGAACTCAGAGCTGTTGATGATGTATCTCTGTTGCTGAACCATCTTCATATCAGGCCCCAAGCCAATCGTCTCCAGTGTTTATTATACAGAACAGAGAGCGTCACACATGTGCTGGCTGAACGCAGGCGGGGGGAGACGAAGGGGGTTAGCCAGGCTGCTCTCCCCCAAATGGGGACGTAAATCATATCGGAGCATCATATCCCGAGCTTATCCTCAAAGAGCAAAGGCTCTTTCCCTCAGCTATGCAGAAGTAAAATAAATATCCCCGACAGTTAAACATCCACCTCTCTGAAAGCCAATTACCCGGGTTTTTATTAAATATCGATTTGATTTGTAAAAGGCCAGATGTTGTGGGGTTAAACAAATGTCAACTTCCTTCCCTTCCAAGTTCCCTGACATTTTGTCTTTGTGTGTTTACACGCCGCAGCCTCGCGCGGACGCGCTCACACAGATCTCCCACCAACATTATGTCATCACACACCAAAGCCAATGTAAGAATAAGATGTTTTACATTAACACAGACTAAAGTGGAGCAACGAGGCCGGTGCAGGTTCACTTGTCAACAACGGGGGAGGAAGAAGGCATCGCCTGACAACAAGCCGTCTCTGAAACGCCTCCAACAGGGAAACGGCATCCGCCCGACACATACAGAAAATGTGTGTTCACCGTGGGGGAGGGGATCTAAATCACTCATAATTGCTTGTTCCTGGGAGAATGTTCAGTGTTTGTCTGCGGGTGGCAGAGCAAGTTCACCGGCACTCTTGGCCAGTGAGTGCCCAGCAGACCCAGCAGACCCACGGCTGGAAAAACATTAGGACGAATCAATTAGGGCGCCATTAGCCAATAAAGTGGCCCTCAATGAGTCATGTAATTATGACCCACAGCAAAGCCAATTTTATGGAAACACATTATCCCTTTCTTTATTAATTTTATTTGTTTGAGATAATCCCTGCATGGTTTTTAATTATGTGCTTTGGGTTCAGTGAATAAATAAATCATCATTTGCCTCCATCAGACTTCTGAATACCGCCGGTCTTTGAGGGGAAACTACCCACCGCAAGACAAGAGGCTGCTACCGTCACGTGTGTCATCATCATAAGTATCATGCTGATTAGTCACTTAAATTAAAAAGGAACGCCGTCGCCATCGTCCTCCTTGCAGAATCCACATTAACCCCACTCAGAGAAGTTTCCCATTAGATTGTATCATCAGAGGAAGCAGGAAGAGCTGATATTATAGGCGGCAGCTACTTAGCTTGTTCCCAGCTCAGAGGACACTGTGTAAGTGTGACAATGTGCTGTCAATGAGGGATGACAGTACACAGCCAACATGGCGTAATGCATTGTTCCTTCCTGGGTCCCTCCTGACAGATGCTTTCCAAGACAGCTGGATCAGCAGCCAGGATGGAGCTGGGATCTCTGCTGCGTACGAGGGGAGATGTGCGAATGATTAGCGGGAGTGTACTCATGTCAACAAGCGAGGCCTGGGGATCGTGTCGGAGTTTAAAGGCACACTTCTGCTCACCTATTTATTTGGAGCTAAATGCTCTGGATGCAACCGGCAGCGGGTGGATGTGGTCCTTGTTTTTATTTTTCTGTGACCTTTTGTATTCCATCCCTCTGAAAACTTGAACTGACCTCTGCAACAGACGCTCCCTGAAGACTGATGTTTGAGGGGGTTCGGGCCAAATACAATAAACACTTCTTGAGAGTTATGATGGAATTTGGCAGACGTGAACTGAATCATTTCGTGGACACGAGGAATTTTTATTTTCCATTTCCATTTGACAGTCCAGATGTTTTATAGATTTATAACCTCTCTGACATTTCCACCTTCCTTCCTTTCTAATGCAACGGCTCAGGTTTACAAGGACCCATGTTGTCCTCTGAGCCTCGGGAGTCCTTCAATCCTCCCTGACAGACCTTCTGTAGCTGGTTATTGCCGGTTTTCTTCTTCAAAGAACAAACCGCTTTGAGACGTTTTCCAACTGAAAATTACTTCCAGAAAGTGCAGCTCGTTTTGTGGCGCACTCTCATTTTCACACTCTCTTTAAGTTTGCAATTTATGAGGTGGTAACGATAGCAAAGAGCTGCCTCCCCATGCTGGTGAGAGTTGGGGAGCAGGGGAACAGTGGGGGCCCCTGCTGATGAGCTTTAACTGGAAGAGACAGGCGGGTTTAGAGTTTCTGATGGAGCAAGTTTGATGAGGTCATATCATGGTTGCAGTGGAGGTAAGCAGGGTGTGAAGCCATCCGATGATTTCCCCTCCATACATTACCAGAGTGATGAAGGAGTCTCTGTAGGGAGACAGGATGTTTGTACAGTTTTGCCATCCCAGGAGACATCCTCTTCCTCCTCCAACACTCAATCTACCTCCTGCTGAGCCCTTGGCCTGAACCCCTGGCCTCTTCCACTCGCCAACAGTTGCCATATTTGCATTTCTAGTCCACTTAAAGGCAAAGGGGGGTGACTAAGTGAGCCTCCTCCTCTTCCTCTGCTCGTACAGCAGGCCTCATTCTCACCCCAGTGACCCCCTGCCCAGGCCTACCAACCCGGACAGCAGTCTGGGGTTAATGCACCGAACACTCCCTTTGTCTCTGAATTAATCAAGTGCTCCCGCCTGTCCCTTCTTATTCACTGACAATGAGACAAATGACAAGTGGTAACGTTTTAAATCGACACACACGGGGGGCTTTAAGTCACCAAGTCACACCTCGTGTTTGCACTGCAGCCAAAGCCCTGTAATGATAACGCCGGCTGCTGTGGCTGCACTCCCTCACGTCCACTCTGGGATCAACTTGGATCCTGGCAGCACGGCGCTCCACCCAGGAGAAGGTATCTTATATTGAAATGGACGCCTCGCAGATGGGGAGGAAGAACCGGAGCCTGAGAGGGTTTTGGCCTCAGAAAATGGAAGGTGGGACCGAACGCTTCTAATGAATGGCAAGGGAGACCTCTAGTGGAGGGCGGTGGTATCATCCAGATTATTGTTGTGGATGCCTCCTAATCTCAAAATGAGCAATTCTTTTTTCAAACATTTAAATAATGTTTTACTGTGTGACTGATGTCTTCACATTGTTTCACCAGATCACATCAGATCGTTTCATATTAAACACATCGTGATGTTCCTGGTGTTCTATTGTCCAACTGTTCCCTTCACTCAATGACATCCTGGAAGATCTGCAGATATTTTACCATATATTGAATTAAATAAATTGCAAAAGTTTTACTACAAAACATCTAAAGATCGTAAGAATTGCGTAAAGTACAGGCGACATCTCTTGCCGTCCGTCCTGAGGGAGGGATCCTCCTCTGTGGCTGCTTCTTTTATCTCCCTGTTAGAAGTATTTTCGGGGAGTTTTTCCTCTCTGGAATCGAGGTTCTAAGGACAGACGGCTTCGTACTGTGAAGATTTTAAAATCCCATCCAGGCTTTGTGACTTTTGATTTTGGGCTTCATAAAGGAGGGAATACTTCTAGGGATTAGGGGGTTTAATATTTTATTTTTTGTTCGAGGGAAGGTCAAACAGATGAGGTTTTGTTTCTGGCCTGTGTGGATCTCTTCTCCTCAACATGCTGCATCGCTCCCAGTGAGCTGGTGGATGTGGGGGTGTCAGCCGTGCAGCCCGTCTCTGCAGCTGACAGCTTGTTACGGTGCATCACGCCTCTGTAGGTGTGACCTTTATGGCTGACCTCCGACCTTCTCCTGTCATTGCAGTGCTGAGTATCCGAGGCGCTCAGGAGGAGGAGCCCCCGGATCCCCAGCTCATGCGGCTGGACAACATGCTGCTGGCAGAGGGTGTATCCGGTCCAGAGAAAGGCGGGGGCTCGGCAGCGGCGGCAGCTGCAGCGGCGGCCACGGGGGGAGTCGGGGCCGACAACTCTGCAGAGCACTCGGACTACAGAGCCAAGCTGACCCAGATCAGACAGATCTACCACACAGAGCTGGAGAAATACGAACAGGTGAGCACAGAGACGATCTCAGATCCTACAACTGTACTACTAGTACGAATAATATGTCAATGAAGTATTTAAATAAATAGATCGAAGATCTCATAGAAGCTTTAAAGCACAAACACAGATATCAGAAGTAAATATAATCCCCAGATAAATGATATTAATCTCTGTTGATGTACAATAAAACAACACAGCTGCTCCTGAGACTCAGCAATGAACTTCCATGAACATTGTAAAGAAATGATCACAGTTGATGCAGACAAGGTTGAAATATCCTGATATTTGTTCACTGTATGATGCAACAAGAGGCCTCGTCTGTCCAACTGCTCCCCCAGTTTAATGAGTAATGTTCCTGTAATTCATCCGTTTGTTCCATTAATTGTAAATAATAATCATTTAGTCTGAAGGACATTGGAAAATGACCAAAGTATATTTTACTGTAGTTTCTGGAACTCGAAATTAATTTATTAGGTCCAAAAGTCCAGAACCCAAAGACGTCACATGTCCACTGAAATCAGGAGCCTCAGCAGACCGTTAACATGTTTACTTCATGATTTGTTTAATTAACTTAATATCAGAAGTTGAATTTATTGACTAATTTTTTTAGCCTGCTGATGCTGCCGGAGAGAAGACGAGTCAGTGTTACGACCCCTGAATACAATATAAACAACTTCATTGTACCAACGTTGATTCATCTTCACGTCATCCAGGAGAACGACAGCGAGCAGCAGCGTGTCAGGTGTTATTGATACATTAACTCTGGGCTTTGATCCATCAATCAAATCTTTGTATTGACAATAAATACAAAAGTAAAGTTAATAGTAACAGATATGAAACTAATAATCTTCTGACATCCACTCTTCAATTGTTACTTACGTACCTGATAATAAGCTGAATATTTAAACAATAATTAAATATATTTGAAGACGTCAATTTTGGGAATTGAGATGCAGATTTTTCACTATTTTCTGATGTTAAATTGTTAATTATTCATATAGGATGTGTGGCTGCAGCCCTCCGTGGGTTTAATGTGCAGGCTTACGTGGTGTCACTGACAAATATCTGCCCATTTAAACGAATCGTTATCAGATGTTTCTGTTCTCAACCTGAATTTATTAATCCAGATTTTTCCGCCCCTGTAGACTCAGTCTGCTTCCTCCGTCTATGTCGACTCTTCCACATCGCTTCAGATTGAGCTTGTAGCCTAGAATAGTCCAGCAGGTTGTGTATCTCCGTGTACACGTCAAGTATAGTCTTTAAACCTGTCGGAGGGCGGATGATTTCTTCTTATTGCCTTGATAACCGCTGCATTCCTCACAACAGCATCCCTCTCAGATGAATGTGAGAAAGACAGATGAACACGTAGATAGACAGGAACAGACAAAGCCTGACATCGCTAAACCCAGAGAGAGATCGACAGGAAGAGAAGAAATAAAGAAGAGGAGACAGTAAGAGACGGAGTCGTAGTGTAATAACGTGGCAGATTCCCGCCTGGTGTCACACGGGGGGGACGGATGAAACGGTGTAACGTGTTCGTCTCTCAGGGTGGCTGTGCTGTGAAAGTGTGAGCCTGAGAAGGGAACAGCTGTCAGTGGGTCCTTTCCACACACTGCCATCACCACTTCTGTTAAATATGAAATATATCAGCACTTATTTCCCCCTTGGCTCTCGGAGAAAAACTTGCCTAAGAACTACATTAAGGGAAGAGCTGGAGTACGTGTGTGTGTGTGTGTGTGTGAGTGTGTGTGTGTGTGTGTGTGTGTGTGTGTGTGTGTGTGTGTGTGTGTGTGTGTGTGTGTGTGTGTGTGTGTGTGTGTGTGTGTGTGTGTGTGTGTGTGTGTGTGCCATCCTTTCAAAGCGTCCACACCACACGCCACGCTGCAAATAACCTCCCCATTTAACAACAT
>CAAKHC010004476.1:21259-31944 GCA_901007825.1 Macroramphosus scolopax | reverse complement strand
CATGACAGTGGTGACAACATCTTATTATGAATCTCCTTTATAAATCACAATCTATAAACAAACAGTCAATCTTCATAATGTATGTTTGCAGTACGATGATGTGCTGCAAGTGTTTTGTGGTTTTAATGGAATCGTAAAGTGCAGATGAAGTGGGGGGGTGCGGGAAAACACGGCCACACTCACTTCTACACTCGAATCTGCCGTTGTTCCGCTCGCTCTATCACAGTCGGGACGCGGCTCAAAACATTTGTGCAATTCATTGCTGTTTTGATCATTTTGAATTAATGTTTTTCAGCGACATTTGCCTTCCTGGAACTGAAGTCGGTCTGTTTGCCCTCTCCGAACACTCAGCGGTGCAAAGTCAGTTTCTAACACTGCCTGTAAACAACGAACGGGTGTCGTGTCACAGAGGCGCTGTGGTCGGCGCGGGGGGGCAAGGATCATGCAAAAGTAACAACGGCAGTTTGCCGATGCCAGAAAGCCAAATGTATTCACATTATAACAAGATGTATCCATCCGCTAAGAAGCACATGGATTTTCCCGTGAATCATCTTCAGCTTTTTACCGATGCAGACGGTCTGAATCAATTCACCAGCATCTCACACGTTACGCCCGGCGCATCTCGATTGCAACTCTCTCTCTCGAGAAAAAAATATCTTATCCGGTGGTCATTATAACATTATATGGACAGAAACATTAAAACATCAAGGCAATCTGCTTAGGACGTGTCCTCCATACGCAACGTGTTGGATGGTATGTGTGAGCGCTGGCAGCACGACGCAGGTTGTAAAACGCTCCACGCCCTTCGAGAGGATAATCTCTTGTTATTGAGTGACGTCTCCGGCATGTAAACTTAAACTGAGAGATTGATTTGTCATAATGGGCCACACACGGAGGGCCGTGAGGGCGGACCGGAGCGATGACGGACTGGATGGACGCGTGGAGAGATGGCCCACTTGTCTTTTGGCTTCCAGTCAAGTCATGGTGGGGAATGTAAAGCAGTGTCGGTGCGTGTGTCTGTGCATATCTTTCTGTGTGCAGTGTGTGTGTGTGTGTGTGTGTGCTGTGTATTGATCGCTGCAGGGTGATGTTTTATTAAACAGAGGTAAGGATGGAGACAAGAGTGTCAGAGATGCTGATGATCCTCTATCTGTTTATAAAGCCTCTTCCAGTTGGCTTTTTTTTTCAAATTCACATCTCCTCCTCCTCCTCCTCCTCCTCCTCCTCCTCCTCCCTTTCACACTCACACACGGCCTTCATTCATTATTTTAATCACTCCACTCTTCATTCCTTCACACTGTCTGAACGCAGCTCCCAACTTTTTCTGCCAAATCTCCTCTTTTGGCCCTTTTTTCCACCAGGAGTTCAATATGCTTCCTTCTTATCTTCCTTCTCTCCAAGTAATTATCTTGCATTGGGACCGCTGCATTTTCTCTCCTCTTCCATCTCCACCTCCTTCCTGCTCTATGACTCATCCTCCATCTCTCCTTCTCTTTGCTCCTCCTCTCTCTCTGCCTCACCACTGTTCTCCTCCTTTCCCGCCTCCCTTGGGTGAAGCTAGCTGATAAGCCACTTTGAACGGGTCCTCCTCTCTTCTCTCATTTCTTCCTCTCACTTCTTCAAGTCTCTCCAGTCCTGCAGAACCCAGTGGACTCTGAATCCCAGGTGCCTCTCTATCCCTCTTTACCATCTTCCATCTCTCCACTTATCTTCCCCCCACTGCAGGAACAGAGATAACACTGCGTGCCCGTGAACTTCATCTCCTCACTTTTTTCTTCTTCCTCACTTTCCAAACATCCTCCTCACTCCCTGGGGAACCACAACTACATGCACACGCACAGACACACACTCAGATACGAGCCTCTCAGACTCTCCGGCTGCAGTAACCACGCCAAGTCCTAAACAGGTTGTTTCAACTTGCTGTCACGCAGTTCAACCGGCGAAAACTGCGGCGTGCATGTCTGACCGTGAGTCTTCCGGTTTGTCAGTGATCTATAGTCCAACTCCAACACCTAATTTTCTCATCCACATTCAGAACGTGTTACCTCTCTTCCCTTTATCCTCCAATCTGGGCTCGAGAAGGTCAGTCAGGGGAGGATCTGGAGAGCCTCTGTGACCCATACTGAGGAGGAGATAAGGAGGAAGAGAGGTGAAGAGGCGGCGCTGTGTAGGAGAACCAATCAACAGGTCCAGTCATGACCTTTGAGACGCGGCCTTTTGTCACACTCATCCAGGCTTGACACACGGACCTCACTGCTCTCACTCTTCCCCTGTGTAATTCATCGATAGATTTATTGAAGTAAGTCAACAATGGAAAGTCTCAATCAGGACAGAAGTAAACCTACTGCTCTTCGGTTGTTGCTGGGTTTGTCATGACTCTTCACTGACCCCTGGGACATCTGACCCCTGGGACATCTGACCCCCGGGACATCTGACCCCTGGGACATCTGACCCCTGGGACATCTGACCCCTGGGACATATGACCCCTGGGACATCTGACCCCTGGGACATCTGACCCCTGGGACATCTGACCCCTGGGACATCTGACCCCTGGGACATCTGACCCCTGGGGCATCTGACCCCTGGGACATCTGACCCCTGGGACATCTGACCCCTGTACCCCAGATAATCTCTTGCATTGGTCAGCATGACATCTTGCTGACAGTGAGTTGCACTTGTTTAAGCATCACAGATTAGAGGCTTTGTATGATCGGGTGGACGAAGTATTTCTGTTTGACAGTTCATAGTCGAAGTGTATTATTAATGAGGTATTGTTTTGCATAATGATGTCCGTCCTCCAAGTAAACTTTGTTTCAAGTGTGAAGATGGTTTCATGCACAACACAAGATGTCCTAACAACACAGACTCACAACCCGCTTCCATCCCTATATACAGTCTATCATTTCTTTCGGTGCCTTAGGAGCCTATTTACAGAAAAAAAGCAAGAGCTGACTCAGGTCATTGTTTGGAAAATGGAACCAAAGCCAAACATCCCGAAAGTAAATTTGGCTTTTCCTTGTTGCCACCCTGCTGTGATAAGTTGAGCTATTGCTTCTAAGAGCAACACAACAGCAACACACCGTATCAAACGTTACAGCTTCCAAGACATCTCTCTGTCAGCGTGTGTCAAAAGTGTGTGAAGCCCGATTATCAAAGTGTTGAAGTGTAATCTGCTGTTAATGTGGATTTATTAAGTCAATTCCTAATCCAAGGTTGGACACTGGGTAAAGCTTCGATCTATCTGAAGGAGGAAATCAAAAGAACGTAAGAAGACACCGAGTGAACCGACTTCTTTATAACAAGCATGTCTATCTGCAAAGGAGAGAAGAATAAATAGGTACAAAGACTTGTGCTGTGTCATGTTCCTAAACGCTCTTCCTGTGCCCACTTTTCTGGAATCGATGCGTAAATTACCTTCAGCGGATGGGAAATGGCTCCAGACAGCATATCTTCAAGTGGGCGTTTGGCTCTGGAGGTAGAGTGGCAGTCTAGTAATAGCAAGGTTACTGGCACCATCCGGGTCCTCCAGAGACCATGTCGGGGTGTCCTTGAGCAAGACGCTGCATCCAGACCGGCTGCCGGTGAGCAGGCAGGCGCCCTGCCAATAACTTTATGGACGTTAGTGTGAGGGCGTGACGATTTAAACCTCATATTCTCTCCCATTCAAGCTTCTGTTTGCTCTGTCGCATTGCTATTTTTGGAAATATCGTCACATTTCCGTCAGTTCAAAAAACACAATTACATGTTTCATGAATTCACAAACCAGGATTTCACCGCATCAGACAGTATTAGCGCCTCTGCTACATGTCCGCTTGTGATGTCTTCCATTTCTTTTCACCTTCTTTGTCCCAGAGTCGTGCACATGTGGAAGCGACATGTAACGGTACAGCAGAAGCTATTTCAGGGTGTCCACTGGCGTATTGATTTTTTTTTCTTCTTCTTTCCAATAATGCCCAGTGGAGGTTGTCCGACAGATTGATTGAGCTAGTGTGTGTTTGTGCATGTGTGTGTGTGTTTGTGTTTGTGTGCCGTCGGGAAAGCGCTGGCTACAGATCACCCCGCATCAGCCCCGCTATGTTGAATGAAATGTGCAATTTGAACACTTGTCATCCCCCTTCAGACTGTTGAACAAAAAAACGCCACAAACGATGAAAGGCTAAATCAAACACACAATCGTGTAGATGGAACACAAACAAAGATTGACAGTCGCTCCCGGCCCAGAGGGACGTTCTCTGATAGAAATCAATCATTGTCTTCATAGGCACAAACAAGTAGAAACAACAGACTCTGACTTAAATGAAATACTGTTGTTATTTACAGATACTCAGGCCGAATGGCACCGCGGTGGAGCATCACGGATCCACAAGCAACCGTATTCGTTACCATACAAAGTCCCGTCTGATTGAAACGTCTCTTTTCGGTGCACTTTCAGAAGTGTGATACACCTCATATTAGGGCCCCCAAACCTCAAACCCCACAGTAAGATTGTCTCATTCTGGACACCTTTCTTCCCAGACCTTTATCCACATTGTACAGAGACAGTTGGTATCTCTGTGAGATGACCATCTAAGACTGCCTGCAGGTAGAAAAAAGTCTTTTTCAATCCCGAGACAAAATTGAAACGCCACGAAACCGAGATGAAGGTAAGTCGGCTCGCTCCGCAATAAGACATAACCAGTCGAAGCAGATGTTTGAAAGTGATTTCGAATTGGACGACATTCGTTCTCTCCTGGGACCTGCCTCGCCTGTGAATGTCATGGCCGGATAGTCAAAATCAGAAACTTTGTGTCAAGTTGGCGTGCAAACCCTGGAGGACGCTGATACAACGTAGATATTAGCTTGAAAAGTTGGGAGAACATGATATTGATTTTGGGAGTCGACAGTTCTGCCTTTCTCCTCTACAGAAGGCTGCAGCTGTTATTCAACTGTTGGACACATACAGATACGTCCTACATCACAGTTCAAAATACAGGTACAACCTTTTCCAAGCGGATTTGAATCTCAGCTAATGAGCTACCCTCAGGCTGTATTGTCTCCTAATACTATTAGGTAGGCCATTGAGTATCTGCAGCACAAAGGATTTGATGTTCCACTCCAGGCTCTCTCTGGAGCTCTTCACGGTGATGGAGAGTCTGTAGCAGGAAGGTGCTGCAGCTGTCCCAGAGGACCGTGTTCCACTGGTACGGTCTCTCTGTGGAGCTCTTCACCCGGCAGCGGTGGCAAAATAAGGTACATATTGTACACGAGGAGCAACCGTGAGCAGCCGACCCATAGAGGATACTCTATAATCTTTCAGTCACTACCCAAAGCTTGTGACCGTGTGCAAGTGATGGAACGTGGAGTGTAGAATTCCAACAAGGCTTCTTTATTTGTGAACCAAATTACAACAACGCTTGAACAGACGGAATAATAATGAGATTACTTTTTCTGTTGTGCTGACATCTAAACGCTCTCACAGAAGTGCCTCTCACAGCAATGCATTAAACACAACAAGCCTTCTTCAGCCGGCAATTCTGCAGCATTCCATGTAAAACATGAGGAAAGTTTGCTCGCGAGGAAAGTTCTAGACGTGTATAACCTCTCCACTTAAAAGCACAGTTAATTAAATGCCAGCTATGTGGCCCAGCATTCGTCTGGCCTGCTCATTAACCTTCGCTGTTCGATATGTCAGACGCAGTAACCTTTTCACAACTCACTCATGGTCTTGAGACCCTGTTTCTCCTGAAGTGAATAAGGTAATGCACTTTGCCAACACAACACATTTGTTATTCTTTTGTTGTTTTATCCCGCAGTCCGTCTGTGTAATTTTATCATGCCCTGATTTTAAAGCAGTTCATTATTTGCACAGAGCCCTGTGGCATGAGTTGCCTTATTAAAACACATTGGCCTATTAACTTTGGTTAGGGCATGTCGGCTTGTTGGAATACTCATGTACATGCATGGTAGTCTCACATTAGAAGAAACTGTTTTAACCCTATTTGACTGGCTGATCTTTTATTAAGGCATGTTACTTTTAATTAGACTGCTGCTTGTGTTCTTACCTCCACTGGCCTTCCATTACTTTTCCCTGAACCAAGACTGTCAGTGACACGTTGTGAATTAACAACCTGAAGGCACTTGGAGATCAAATCAACAATCAATTTTACTTGTGAACTCTGAGACATTTTCCCATTATACTTATAACTCAGGGGAACCAAACACATTATGTGTCGTCATACAGAATCTCATCTTGCCATTTAACGTGGTTATTATTGAAAGAGATTGTTATTATTGAAAAAAGCCTCCAGCGCTGCTCCATGGCGATTCTTCATAATGCAGATTATTTGTGTGTGTGTGTGCACTGGGTCCTTGAAGGTTTGGGCGTGCGTACAGTTTGGTGCTGGTCTTAATGGCAAACAATGGGCGCGTGACCTTGCCCAAGGACGCTCCTGCTTTTGCTTCTATACTTCCAATCAATACTCTGCCTTCTTAGCACCGTATCACGAGGAAGGGCCCCTCTACAACTCAACATCTGTCCCTGGGACGGTGGAGACCTGTCACTGAGCAGCCCGCGCTGATACATGAAATCACCAGCAGCAGCAGACAGGAGATTCTGTCATTTATAACAGCCATCGACGCCTTCATAGGTCCCCACGGGGCAGCTGCAGTGAGTAGTGGGGGGGGAGTTGAAAGGTTACGGACTAGACGGGGACGGATGCTCCGAGCCGGACGGGAAATGGGACCATCTCAATCGGTTGTTCATCACGAGGTGGCGCGTCAGATACAAGTCAGGCAACTTCAACACACATAAGTAAGAATCAGCTGCAGAGGAAGTGCAGGGGAAGAGGAGGCCGCGTTCAAAGGAATCTGAGCACTCTTTACTTATACAACACAATGAATGGTTTATTATGCTGCTGCGCCGTGCGTCCTTGCAACGATCGCATGGGCAGTTTTATATGTGACCTTCCTAACTCTTCTTAAAAAGATAAGAAAAACACCTTGAAATTGTCGAATTGTCCATGAAGTGCTTTACTCAGCCTGATCTTAAGTAAGTTTTCCACAGTTAGCTGATACAATGACTTTTTTTTCTTCTGTCTTTTTTATCTGTGAGAAGTGTTGGTAGAAGTTGGACGATGATCGGCGCTGATGATATTTACAGGTTGATGTGTTGAGGTTGCCGGCGCTGAACACGATGATGACGATGATGATGCTCGTAGAGCTAGCGTTTTCATCATACTCAACCGTGTGCTGATGAGAAGGAACACAAACACGTGTGTGATGGCGGGCGGTGAACAGCCGGCCGTCACAGCAGCAGGAGTTGCATGAGAAAACTGTGTGCGACCACATTTCTATTTAACACAAACACTCCATGTTTATCTTTATTAAAAAACATACAGAATCATCATTGTTGCTGACAAAGTTTGCTTCTGTCTTTTTTCTTCTATGGTCGCCTGGCGTCCGGTGGAATGATGCATAATGAACTTCATGACGCAGGTAAGAAAACTATGTTCTCCTCGATTTTCTGTCACTTCACAACGAAAGCCGTCAGTGTTGATGTTTGCACGGCCGACGAGTACGTATGTACAGTAGCTGTTGACTTGTACGTGTTGTATTTGAATACGTGTGTCTGTTTGAATTCTGCAAACTCCTGAATGTCATCGAATATTTACAAGCGGCGCAAACACATCTCACAGTCGGAAGTACAGATTGCCTTCACGGCCCGTGAATCATGGAGCAATTTTAGCTCTTAGTGTAATCAGTGCTGCCTTCCGTCGTCCGTTATGCGTGCGCACAACACACACACACACACACACACACACACACACTAGGTTTTAAGAAAGGCCGAGTTCAGAGTTTGCAGCTTGATGTGCCGTATCACTTCACATGCACTTCTTCTTCACTTAACTGAGAGACCTAATACATCCGGCGGACAGCTACAAGCTGGAAGTGCCGTGCTGCATCCATCCTAACAGTCCCCTCAGCTCACTCTCAGACGTGATGAAGGGACTCCTAAAAGCAGGGAAAGTGCTTATTCCCCTCCGAAAACCAACAGTCAGAGAACACAGCTCGGTTACTTCGGCAAAGATTACAAACCGTCTCCCACCTCTGCGCCGGTGTGATTTCCCCTTTCAGTTATTTCCATTTCAGTCGTAGTGTCAGCACTTGTAAATGGGAGGAAATGTTGGTGACCTTTCGTAGGGCGCGGCTCCAGGAAGTTCTGACATTATAGCAGTCACCGAAAGTGTATCCATCCTTTCCGCCACCTTCATACTGCTTACTTTGCCTGTGTGAGTCATCACAGCAAACAGCTACAGTGAGTGGTTACGATCATCAACAACAGCGCATCTGCATGAGTTTTTGTCACATTCATTTTCACACTAGATAACAAGATGAGAAACGATGTCTTCTTCCTTCCTTATTTTACATGCAAAAGCTATAATGCATGTTTTAACACAAACCCCGGGACTCCTCTCCTCCTGGGGAAGTTAAGTCGGGTTCATTTATACGTCTGGCTCTGCTCTCCCTCCTGCTCAGAACGTGTTGCTCAACAGTGTTTAGATATATAACTTGTTCAGCCTGATAACTAAATCATCGCTCGTGTTCCCCGCTCTCTCTTTCTGTCATTCAAGAACATTATTGATGTTCAGAAAGTTCAGATATAGTGCCTGTCAGTCTTCACTCTGGGCCCATTGCTGCAGAGGAACCAGGTTCCACAGTGTGTGGATGTGTTGCTTTGCATGTGGAAGGAGACGGGATTACCATGTGCTTCTCGGTGCTGGACTCTCCCTGCTCATGCATGTATTCAGCCGTCCACATGGCAGCGCGGGTGCAGGGCGGAGGTTCCTTCATATCCAGAGCAGAGCTGCTCCCTTAGATAAGAGCAGCGGTGTATTCAGGACATGAAACAGAGGGTTAGGGCCGCTGCCCGTGGATCACCGAGCAGCCCTGGATTTGCGGCTGTTTTCCGGAGGAATTTAACGGTGAATCTGGGACTAATCCTGTTTGTAAAAAGTCACAGGTAGAGGGATTAAGGCCTGTTGTGTTGTCAGCCTCAACATAGACACAGTCGTGTCAATGAGCAGAGGAAGATGCTCTCTGAGTGTCTGTGTGAGCATGTAATAGTGTTTTGGTGAGTGTACGCGAGCGCCGGGGGGGATTTGTGAGAATCGGCGAGCATAACTGACCTTCAGTAAACACACACGTGCACAGGCCCAGACGGAGGGTGGGTGTTGCGTTACATGCTTGCTCATTCATTCATTCATAGCATGCCGTGTGAGACTGACAGGACTCGGCGGTCGGATACAAGGTCACCGTCTACTTCTTCTTAGTCAACAGAAAACACTCACCTACACACTCACATTCACAGGCTGCTGGCACAGTGTGAGGGGCAGTCAGGGGTTCAGTGTCCTGCTCACCAACACTCTGACACTGGGAGTTGAACCAGTGACCTTCTTCGTGGCACTTTGTGAATCGTGTGATTACATTCCGCGGGAGACGACCTCTCCCCCCCTCACAGACACGCAACATCGCCGGAAAAGATCAAGTCATTTCATTTGATATGCGAATCGCCTGCGATGAAAACATCATCAGTGCTTCACCTGTTAGAGGAGGAAGACAATTTGGATGCAAATAAGGTCCGCAGGGCTTTAAAGGGTTCGAGTTTTGAGACCAAATAAACTGATATGAAGCAATCAAGCTACAGTTAGTATGTCAGACCTGGAGGATCGGAGAGGATGTTCGTATCGTCAGCTGTACAAAGAGATGTAAAGGTGTGAAAGAGGTCACGGAAACAGGAAGAGGATCATAGATAAGTAGCTGCCGGTCGTGGGTTCCGTTCACATCATGGGAACTTCTAATCGTTACTTCATAACATCAGCCAAAGTAAAAGCACAGATTCATGTATTGATTTCAACCTTTGACTACACACTGAATATCTCCCTTATACAACTGATCCGGGTTTATTAAACCAGGTCAAACAACATAACACAATGGTGGAAATCCATCATTCATACATGAATGCGACGGCAGCCACGGGGCAGCAAAGTGTGAGGGACCCTATCGATACGACCCTCGTCAATATTTGATGGAAACATTCACAATGAAGATGCAGGAGTTCTTTCCAGCTGCTCGCAGACACCAGGAACTTCAAAACAACAATACACGCTTCTGTTTGCTGTTGAAATATGTCGCTTATACCGTTGACACAGCGAAGAATGTTCGGGACCAGACTCGCTTGTTTGGAAGATGAAGAACATTTTCGTTTTTTGCTTTTGCAAATAATCAAGTCTAGTAAAGCGATTATCTTGGTTTGACAAGTACACTTTGGAGATCGTTGAGTGCGAGGATTGACCATCACAACAACAGAACTTTGTCATCGGCATGTATGCGGGCTGCGTTAGAGGAAACATAATGCTGTTTGTGTACAGTAGTGACAAGGACAGGGCTTAAAATAGAGCTTTAATCCCTTATTTGGACGGTTCCTTTTTATATTGTGATTAGATGCTTTTGAGAGAGTAACATGTGCTGCGGCTGATATGTTAACATGATTGAGCATGCACACACACACACACACACACACACACACACACACACACACACACACACACACACAGATGTGCTCGCGTACACCGTGTACAGACTGTTACCTAAGATGTGCCACCAAATGTCCCAGACTTCTGCCTCATTTAACCTGGCATTACACCCAG
>CAAKHC010004476.1:5814-21239 GCA_901007825.1 Macroramphosus scolopax | reverse complement strand
GAAATCCATCATTCATACATGAATGCGACGGCAGCCACGGGGCAGCAAAGTGTGAGGGACCCTATCGATACGACCCTCGTCAATATTTGATGGAAACATTCACAATTAAGATGCAGGAGTTCTTTCCAACTTCAAAGATTGACCATCACAACAACAGAACTTTGTCATCGGCATGTATGCGGGCTGGTTTAGAGGAAACATAATGCCGTTTGTGTACAGTAGTGACAAGGTCAGGGCTTAAAATAGAGCTTTAATCCCTTATTTGGACAGTTCCTTTTTATATTGTGATTAGATGCTTTTGAGAGAGTAACATGTGCTGCGGCTGATATGTTAACATGATTGAGCGTGCACACACACACACACACACACACACAGATGTGCTCGCGTACACCGTGTACAGACTGTTACCTAAGATGTGCCACCAAATGTCCCAGACTTCTGCCTCATTTAACCTGGCATTACACCCAGTAATAATCCCGCAGATGGCCACCTCATCTCCCTCTGTCTCTGTCTCCCTCACTCTCTTTCACATCACATCACATCACCGACACACATGAGACACACACGTTCTCTCTCTCCCTCCTACATCCAAATCTGCGGATCTGGCTCCAGTTGAGAGCCTTTCTGTCTCCACTTCCTCTCCGGTCTGCGTTGGCTTTTTTAGACCTTCACCGACAATAGTTGTATTTATTTTATTTCTGCAAACAGCTCAAAACCAGATAAAGCGTATCCTTTGTTTACGCCCACGCGGCCTCGGCGACACTGCAGGAATTGTGCGAGCCCCCTTAAACAAGCTTGAAGCACGGCGAGCCGCTCTGATGGATGCAGCTCAAAAGTTACCAACCCCACATTTGCTGTCTTATTTGAGCAGCTGCGGCTTTTTTTGATTCCTCCACTTCATCTCACTCTGCATCCCAATTCAATTTCAATCCCACGGCTCAAGGGATAGGCAGGGATTTCAGATCATTACAATCAAGCCCTGATGATAGCCTTTGACTTATTCTATAAAGCACACCTCCTTTTTTCCACGGGACTCTCCCTCTCCCTCCACATCTGTCACACATGTCAAATTCAAGATGCACATTAAAACAGTATTGCCGTATAAATTGAGGCTGCTGCGAGCTTCTTCTCAGGATGGAAGACGGCATCCTGAGATTATAATCCCACAATACCAGTGAAGCAATAAGTCCTTTCTCTTTCATGAACTAACTGTTGTCACGTCTCCCTGTCACCACTCTCTTTCCCGCCACGTCCAAAAAAGATAGACTGGGGAAGAAAAGATGGGAGGAGACGGGACTCCATGATGCCCGGCCAACACTTTACTCCTCACTTATTAATTTGACTTCATGAATGAACATTGTGCTGTGAAAATGACTGGAGATTAGCACTGATTAAAGAGGGAAATCAGTTAACATAAGCACCACCCCCACATCCTCTCCAGTTTCTCTCCTAATTAAATGCAGCCATGTGGAGCTGGGGCTTGTCGAGCCTGACTCTCTCCAGGGCCTCGGCTCCACTCCGGAAGCCCGCATATCAAATATGTAAACCACTTTCGATAGCGGACAGATGGAATTAATTATTTCCCGCTTGTTGAGTGATGAGGCGACATGAAAGTTTGTGTGGGAAATTATTTTAGACATTAATGACGATATAGTTTAAAGCTTTTTTTTTGTCTTTATGAGGAAGGGTGAATAGAGGACTATTGTTGAGAGAGGTAGTAGCAATGTTTTCTTCTGTTGCTTTAATCATGATCAACAGAATGTGTCTGAAATTAATTGAAGAGCTTCTGTTTTGCATGCGCTTTAAATTTTAATGACGTCCAAATTAGTGGTCGGTAGCACACAGTGCACGGTAGTTAACGGCAGCTTGGAGCAGTTCACGCTCGGTCCACCAGTTGAACTTTAAAGCAGCATAACATGGTTTTGCTCAGAAGCAGCATCCTCGCTTCTTGCACAAGTGGGAATAATTGGAATCTGGAGCCCTTGAATCAGATGATATATCAGACGAGAGTTCTTCTTGTGGCCTCATTCGAACGGTTTAAAACTAATGACCGTCAGCAGCGACTGCAGCGGGTCAGTGGAGAGTCGAGCTGCTTCTCCTTCTGAACTTACAGCAGCTGTGCTTCTTGTCTTGTTATGGTACTTTTTTTTCTTCCGGAGTGTCTCTGCAATGTATAGATCATCACAGCATCGCTGCATTGAGATCTTTGTCGTTAACAAGAGCGAGTTATGGCGATGGTGTCAGTCTGCTGGGTAGGTAAAGCGATCGTTAGCCAGAAGGTCGCTGTGAGTGTCCACCAGGTCGGGCGCAGCCTTGGTCAAGACACTTACCTCTTTAACTGTTGTGTGAGCGGCTTGCTTGCACGCTGTTCTGGTCCGACCCCCTTTGGTATTGTCTTTGTGGACGTTTCGTAAAAAAATAAGCCAGGAAATGAAATTCTTACTCATTGTGCATGATGGAAATTTATGTCTTGCACAGTTCTTTAAAAAACACGCCGTCCTCTAACAGAGGCCACATTATATTCTATTCTTCAAATATTCATAATGCCTTTGGCTGCCTGTGCACCATGTTGCATAAACATGAAAACGTTCATTCTGCCTGGCTTACTGGTAAATTAGGTCCTGAAGCCATCTCCGGTAGAAGAAAATGCATTTGTGGCCCACACACACATTCAAAGTCAGGCTGTGCACAGAAACTAATGAAACATCACAAGGAGACAGAACTTCTACTTGAGCCATGCACTTGCTTTGTTCTGGCGCTGGCGAGGAAACCGTACATTACAATGCAGGACGCTTTGCTAATGGAGGGGAAATGATGTTCATATTATGGATAGAGACACGAAGGGACAGCTATATACCTGTTCCCACCGAGTAACCAGCCGTGAAGTCTCACATCTGCGTCCCTACGGCTGCAACCAATGAGGGCACCTTCCATGTATTATAGATAGGGTGGAAAGGATGGAAGTGGAGGGGAAGATGCAGAAGGATTTATCACACGGCGCTGGAGTCACAGAGGAGAGGAGCTTAGCTGTGCCTCCCTGCTGTTTGTTCAACCAGACACCTTTACATTGTCCGTTATAGTGTACGTGCACTTAGGAGAGTCTGGTAGATACCTGGAGGCTCCGGCGCAGACATGCACGTAATGATACATTCACAGAAAACTGTTTTAGACTCCAGACGTACCTCAGGGCTTAGATAGATGATTTGTATCAGACTTTCAGGGGTTGTTGATCTAATAGGAACAGGCACCTCGAAAAAAGAGGAGGACGAAGAATGCTCCAAGAGTGCACTCGACTTTGGCTTCAGGCGTATCTAAAGTAGCTGTAATGTGCAGATTCTAGAGGGATGCTACGATGGAGATTAATGTGCACTGGGAGGTCAGTTCTTGCTTTTGCAGCCAGATGTCTAGAGAGAAGCATAGCAAAGGACTGAATGGAGATTTCACGAAGCTTGATTTGACAGGAGCTGGTCAGAAGATGACGGCCGGCTGGTAGAGAACTGTGCAGTTAGTAAACCTCGCTCCCAGACACCTTAAGAGAAGTGCCGGCACTTTGGTTTTAGCCTTCGTCGTAACATAACGTAGTCGTCAGTGGAAGGAGAGCTGCCTTCACGTCGCTTATATATTCAACCGCAGAGACCACGGAAAAATGCATAAAGCCGTGAAGCTGGAGCTGGAGGTGAAGGCACGGCTGGTCTCATACACGAGCCAATCAGTGTCTGTGCATAAGTATCACACGCCGAGGGTGTGTGACAATGTGCACGACGGGACGACTCGGACGCGAGTCCGGCTGAACCATCATTAGTGATTAGACACTGATTTTGTTTCTATTAAGAGGTCAGCAGTGCAGCCGGAGTCAGAACAAATCTAATTGGGGGCCATTAGGGAGGCACAAGCTGCGTTCAGAACGCTATGTTTGATGTTTTATACTCTCAGTTTATCAATACAAATAGACCACATGCTGCACTCTAACCGATTAAGTTTAGACAGAACAGAATCTGACTTCCTACGCTTCTCTAAGTCAATTGAATACACCGGTTCTACCTTCAGGAGAGTTCCTGCAGCGACTGCTGCTGTTTAACCTGCTAAAAACAAAGTCCTTCCACTCATGTTGTGGATTTTCTCGAAAGCCAGCTGAGCCGCTCCGGCCTTTCCTCTGTTGAGCATCGCACGTCTGTTTTTTTGTGAGCAGAACGAAATTGTTTAGCAACTTCATACTCCGTCTCTATTACAGGCGATGGTGACAGGTCCATAACATGCTTCACAGCCTTAACATGGAGGGAGGCAGCGCTGCCTGGGTTCAGTGCTGCCAGAGAACCGGCCAACTGTAGGTTGTGCTCACTGAATCTCTCATCACTCCAACAATGAATCCATAGTGCTGTAGTGAAGTATGTTGCTGTTCCTGCAGCAACATACTCATTTGTAGTCCTGTTTCGCTTTGCGTCTGCGTCCGGGAATCACTTACAGGTGCGTAGTTGTCCCAGAACTTATTTAACTCCTTGTCACAACTGACATTCCGTACACAAGCTATTGCACCACCCACAATACATCCCATCCTCTCTCTGTAGAAGCTTGTTTGGGGGCTCTAGCAGGGCGAGAACTGTGTGCAGCGATCAAACTAGTAGGTCAAAGGTCAAGCATCAGACCAATGAGCATTCTTCCCTAAACATTACAATAACAAACGGCTTGTGCTCTTATTTTCTTATTCTCAATATAAATGTATTAATACAAAGCAAAGTTAGGCACTGGAGTTTGGGGCTGCAGCTGGGTGGATGGGTCGGGGTCAACGCCCCTGTGAATGTCTCCCCATGACTCGACCCAGCGGCGAAGCCAGTCTGTCCCTAATATATAAAATACTAACATGCAAGGTTTCTTTCCTGCGTCGCCTTGAGTTTTATCTTTACTCACTTTGCCCTCACTCGACTTTTTTATATCCCTCAGTTGTTTGGGGCGAATATGAATCAAGTGCACCTTGAGTGCAGAAGACAGAGAAGCCATTCGACATGACTCTTGTATGCTATACTTCACCCTGCATTGAAGGCATCAAGGGCTCTCTGGCTGATGTACCTGCTCTGCGCTGGCAGATGTGCGTCTCCGGCTCACTACAAGGGAGAATTACTCTGACAAACTGTAGTCATAAACGGGGGTATTAGCCAATATATATACAGTATATCATTAAGATTCGTAGTGTAAGGGCCAACATCCCTTACAAGTTAGATGCAAGGTATGTTCTTTGGGCTGCCTGTGTTTTATAGACATGTTAATGTTTATTCAGGGTATATGACGTGGAGATTCGAGTTTCCTGAGTTCCCTCATGGGTCTATAAATACCTTCCATTGCTTTGCAATCCGTAAATTCCCTTTCTCTGCACCTGGTTTCTATTTAACGGAGAATTCATATTTTACCAAAAGAAGAGAGGCAACAGTCTACTTTCACACTTCATTTCCCACCCGGGTGCCAGATATGGAATGTTTCCACATTACAGACTGAGGGGAGGATGTTGACTGGCAGGTCCTGTTGGGATCCTACTGGCCCAGCAGGCTGTTACACTACTTAATCAATACAGTGATGCTTCAACCATGACTTCACCGCTGGGAGAAGAGGCTGCCCAACACTGACAGAATGGATTCATTTACTCGCGGCCTTGACATGACTCATTCCAGAGTGTCCTCCGGAGAATCTGATATTCCTCATTCATAAAGTTGACGTTTATAATTTGCACCAGGCGTCACGGTTGACCGAACTCCAAAGATTACCTGTCCTGCTTGTGTCGAAATAACTTAGTGCCGATTTTATTCACACTCATTAGATGTCATGAGTGTATGTAAAGGTGTTTCCGCAGTTTGATAACAGATGAAACGCCGAGTGGGAACATACTTCAACACATGTGGCTAAAGATAAAGCAAAGTGCTGTGCAATAGCAAAACTAAACCTCTGGTATTTCCTGGAGAGATCGCTTGTGAAGTAAATCACAAAGCCTGCATATGACCGTAGTCGCACGTGCAATAACACACTTTTACTTACACATACATTTATTCATCGCCCAGGGTAATAACATCTGGAACACACATCAGCAATAAATTCTGTCGTCAACAAACCGACACACGTCCCCGATAGATTCACCCATTCAGCAGTATGGTGATTCTCAAGGTTCACCTTGTTTAATTGAGGGTGAATAAATAGCAGGTCTGTGCAGTCCTGGCCCCGGTCCACCCAGCCTTCTGTGAAATGAACTGTATTTCACGCCTCTCCACCGACAGATGTGGGGGAAAAAAATAACCCCGGCGCCCCCCCGTTTCTCAGCATCATCTCCTCTTCGCCCGCCGACACATAAACACCTGAAGAAAAAAAATCTTCATACGTTTACTTATTTCATGCATTTCTCATCTTTCTTCTTCACTTTAAAACTTGCATGGCTCAGTAGCTCCAATCATTTGGCGCCGAGGCAACGACGATACGGAGCGTGAGAGAAAGAGAGAGAGAGATAGAGAGAGGTGTCACAAGGAAGTTGCCGTGGTGACGCCCTGATTGATTTTTTAAATGAACTTTTGTGGGGTTTATTCACTTTGCTTTGTGTTTGCCGCCTGCAGTCCTGACGGTCTCGGAGTTTTAATTTGGTCAACTGGCACGACTGATATGGTCTGTTGATATGATGGGAGAATGGGAGATCATGGGAAGGTGGGTGTCACGTTGTCCAGTAACAGGTGAGGAGGTGGTTGCAGCGACCTATCGAACCGCCTCTACGTTATGAATCAGTGTGTTAAATAGCTCGTCTATAAAATCAGAGAGTAATACTGTCAGTCTTTCAGAAGATGCTTGATATGCTTGTGATGTTTCTCTTCCTCTGTTTTCAATGCACATTGTCAAACTCAGTGAAAAGCTGACAGGCAGGTACGGACTCCGACTGTTCCTCCGCCACGTATATTGATACTGAAGCGATGGTGAAGAAGACCATGCGTGTTAAAGATGAGCTATCTTTTCTGTACTCTGAATTAAGTGGCCTCTTGTGGGTGGTGTCGCTTTGAACGAAATAATATAGACATTTTTTGCGATTGGTGGAGCAGATGAGTAAAACCTCATTAAACCAGTAGACTGGGAGACAGATGGATGTCTGCTTGTCTGCTCCTCTCCTCTAATGAGGTTGTCCCTAGGAAGCTTAGTGACTGATTTCTATTAGGAAAGGGGGGTTAATAGGAAAAGAAATGGGTTGGGGATAGGATAAGGAGGAGGAAACGTTCTGGGTTTTTATGGTCCACTTCCACAGTTCGACTTCCTCAGTTCCTCCGGGGGGAAGAAACAGTGAATGAGACTTATAAATTATGAATCCACATAAAAATTCTTCCTTCTTTCTTTGTCACAATTCTGAGTTAAAGCTGAATTTAATCTCTTCCCTCTTTGTGCCAGGGTAGACTGGAGTGTCCTCAACAACCCCATTGTCAGAGGCAGAAAGGAAGGCAAAAAAAAAAAAATCATTGTAATTCCGAGAACTGTGAGTGGCCATGGATGGCATGCTATATCGCCATGGCAACAAACCAAGTCATCTCCGTTCACGTACAGAAATATTGTAGTGAGTGTTGTTAGCGTCTGACCTCATGAGATTGTACTGTTCACACAAGCTTTATACGTCCCTGAAGAATAGTCGGGAACATTCTTGTCATTCTGAGTGTGACGAGTGCAAAAGGTGAAGGGAATAATGGAAGCGGTTGGTTTATGAAGTATTATGCTAATTAAGTGTAATGGTGCGGTTTTCTTTTTTAATGTGGCACCTTTTTCTACCTAACGGTTAACGATGGCCTTTAAAGCGTCGCCTCGTTCACCCTCTCACACTCACCGCGCGGCTGCTTTACGAGGTCCCTCTCTCGCACGCTGATGACACAGCTCGGCCGTCTCGCTCAAGAACTTTCACACAGTCCTTTTTGAGGAGCAGGGGGATTGAACCGGTAACCTTCTGGTTACGGGGAAAGCCACGCCTGAGCCGTGCAGCCACAGCATGTGTCGACTTTGCTGCCTTTCATTAAGTCCTTCCTCGCCAGTGCCCCGGTACTGAACCCTGTGATGAACGTCTTGTAGCCATCAGCATGGTTTTTATTAATGTAAATGTGATGGGATCATTTATGAAGTCATACCGTCATGAATAATTTGCTCATCCACATCTTTCTATCCCTGAGACATAATATGTTCATCTTAATGTTGCCGGCCTGTTTGACCCCTCCATTACTCTGGAAGGAGATCAGACATTTAGTCTGAAATATGCGGCGGGAGGTGGCGTCGACGTCGCCTTCGGCATCCGTCAGCGCCACATAAATAAACCGGGTCATGGCTTTACTCAACATCTCTATAAATTTTACACACTCATTGAAAACAGATCATATCCAGGCATTTGTCGCTTTTTTTTTTCCCGCTTCAACTCCAAGGCAGCAGACTGCATTGGTATGTTATAGCTTATGTATTTAAATAGAAGAAAGAAGCCGCCTTTACTATTTCACCGCTTCCGCCATCTGGCGAGATTATCATCAGCACAGTTCTGCTGCCGGAGAGCCGTTAGAAGAAGATGAAGTACGATGTGTGAAGTGTGAATTGTTAAAGTCACTCCAGCACCGTATGTAGGAAAAGGATGTGATGAGACGCCTCTTGATTGCCTCAATGGCATTAACTTCATAAACAGCCGTGAGCTTCCACCGAACGCTCCTTCCTGATCCTTATCTCTCTCTCTCATTTGAGTTTTTAGATTTCCTCTCGGGTGAAATGTTGTCGTGTCTTCTTCATGCCTCCGTGCTCATTATCACTTTTTGTCCAGGGGACCTCTAAAATTAGCTGCCGTCGGGTATATATATTGTCAGCAACAGCGATCAGGCCGATGCTTTCTAAGGAGAGGAATGGTTTTCATTAAGTTTTCAAGATGAATGATAATGTCAGCAGATTGCTAGTTGAACATGAACGACTCGATATACAATGTGAACTGTCTCTGTGCGGATACAAAGAACACACAGAAACACTCTTCTCTGTTGTTTATTGGCTAATTAAAGACATTGAATTGTCTAGAATTCATGTTCCTCAAACTGAAATGCAAATTCTCATGTTACTTAAATGCAGCGTCGCTGACTCCCTGTGATTTAAAGCCCCCAGAGGTATAAAGTTACGGTATATCTTTAGTTTTGTGTTCGTGTCAGACTTCCCAGTGGCTTCATCGATCTTTCACCGGGAAATGTTTGGACCTCTGGAGACGTTACGGTTGTAAACATGCCAACCCCCGAAAACCAAATAACCAACAGTGTCACCAAAAGTGCCGACGCCGGTTTAAAATAGTGTGACATCTTTTCCCTAATGCCGGATGGAGATGAGCTCGGCTGACACCTCTGCCATCCACTGCCATGAAATAGAATATCATTTTAATTCCCACAACAAGTTGTGCGAGCTTGCGGAGACGTGGCGAGGCTCGGATCAGGGCTGCCACAGGTCTCGCAGAAAGAGAGGAGACGCTGTTTTCACACATGCCAAGCTGGCGCCGTTTTATTCAGTTACGAAGGTCTGGCCGTCTTTTCCGTGTCACGAACGCCGGCAAACAATGCCGCTGGGCCCTATTGTGGTGTGTGAAGCCGCGGCTGCAAAGAGACACTGATGATAAAGAGCCTTGGTCCACAGAAGCACAAACGCATGAATGCATACAAGATTAAGCAAACGGAATATGCACAAGTGCACACTCACACCATCCACTTGTGCCTCCTAGCAATCCTCTTCAGCCTGCTGTGTTATGCTGACAGTTGGAGGTTATTATAACTGTCTGCCTGCATCCAAGACAAACACACACGTATTCATCAGATGTTTTTTTTAAAACTGGAGAAGTACTCCAACAGCTGCCCCTCCTTCTTCCCCATCTTCTTCCTCTCCAGCTGTCTCAACAGCATGAGCATTTCAGCATTAGCCACCTCCCGTGCTCAGGACGCCCAACCAAGATGAGTGACATCCGCCAATCAGGTCCGTGTCAGTGACCGGTTAGCCAGTCAGTTAAGTCAGAATATCAGTCGGTTAATCTGTCGGCGAGCAGAGAGTCTATTCACTTTCCGGTTTGACAGTCGGCCCCCCCCCCGTCAGTCAATCAAAACGACTGCTTGTCACTCAGGTTGACTGTCAGTCAGCCGTGCAAACAGTCGGCTGCAGAGCTTTTCACCAGCTCAGCACCGTCTCCCACCGCGGCTCCCGGAGGGAAACAAAAAACCCGGCTTCAATATTTATACACAAACTGATTATTGCGGACCAGCAGGAGAAACAAACTGTCATCTCGGGAGAGGTGGCGATTACACAGTGGCTTTGTTTCCTGGCATTGGATTATCAGAAGGTAAATGAATAATATTGTATAGAAAGTAGCAGAACGTGTGGCCCACCGGGTGTTGGGGAAGTTAAATATTTGCTCTTATTGCAAGTCTAGACCATATGTTTTTAGAGTGAAATATTCATTGTTTGTCTGCGTGCTCACACACACACACACACACACACACACACACAGAGAAAATAATGAGAGACAGAACAGACGGCGGAGCAATTGCGGTGTTTTGTGAGTGACGGAAGTTTGCTTTGTTTTTCTTGTTGATTGGAATTATTTGGATGGATGCTTCACTGCTGTGTGTGTGTGTGTGTGTGTGAACAAATGTGAGTTTGTGTGTATAAGAGAGAGAGAGAGAAAGTTAGTTTACTATCTTACCAGCATATTAAACCTGCTGAAAATGTTACATTCCCTGGAATAAATCATCCCACTCTGATGCATTAGTCTGCTGCAAACAGCCACACGTACCTGTTGCCTTTTCAGATTTTTAATTAGCCGGAGGTAAGGCGGCGCTTTCAGAGTAGTTTGTCACCGTGCATGGAGGAGCTGCAAGAGTTGGGCCCTCCGAGCAGCAGCTGGAACTCTGTACTGCGTCTTTCATCACTGAAAAGACATCACAGGAAACAGATGGAAACAAGTAAGAGAGCAACACTAAAGTACCGAAACACGCACACAAACACACACGATCATGTTTGTAAGTCATTATGTGGACTTACATTAATTTCCCGGAGACTCATCTCCATGTAAACTATAACCATAACCACATCATGCTGTGCTGAGTCGTTTGGAAGATGTGAAGGAGTGTAATTTCCTTATAAACGTCTATAAAATTGGATGTATTCCTTCAATCAGTGTGCAGCCCCCTGCTGGCCATTAGACAGAATGCAGGTTTAAAACACTTCTGAAGGTCTTTCCAGTTATTTCCACCATCTCAAGTTCTAAAGTTCAATCTGCAACGTGAGCAGTTTTCAGATATTAAGCTGCAAAATTGTTGCGTTCCCAATTGTATAAGTGACATGAGGTACACGTCGCTTTTATACTTGAAAATGATGAATTAAAAATCATGTCGCGTTTGCAACGGATCCCTTTTGTAGCCATGTTTGAAGCTCAAGTCAGATTCTGCAACAGGAGGATGTCGTTTGTTTCTGGTTTGAGAGCAAGTTTGACATGAAAAGAAACTTAAATAACAGCGAACAAATCACACATTTGTGACATGATCGGCTGTTTGATCTGCTTGAGTCGTGTGTTTTTAACAAAACACCAGACGTTGGGACAGGAGGCTGCTTGACAACCTTGACAACCAGGCCCCGATTTCCTATTTGCAATAATATAAAACACTAAGATGTGTCAGATCCTCACATTTCATCAGGTGGACTCAAACTATATTTGTTAGTTCTGCTTGATAAAAGACTTAAACAAGCGCCGATTGATTTCTGTCACGCTAATCAGTTTATTACATATATTAATATCTTAAGTCCAATGTTTTATACCTCCACAGGCATCACTGCAAGACAACCCCAATTACCAATTTATCCATTTTGAAAATGACTTTAAAACAGCGGCCAAACATTATTATAATAACACAGCACAGCACCGCTACTTTCAATTACTATATAATGGAGTTATATCCTTCTGGATTTTAAACACATTCTAAACGGCCACCACTGACACAGCTCCTGACTGTTAAACGTATCTAATGAACTGTATAATTATTTCATAAACACAGAAGAACCGTATCACGACGGGCTTCTATTATGTTGCTGTTATTAAGGCCGATCTCGTCGCATCGCACTGTGTCATTGTACTGTATTAAATCACACAGAGAGAAACTGCTGAACGGCAGTCGACTGATTCTAGTTTGACGTTATCTAAGGATAAGCGCTATAATAAAAATTAAAATTGAATGGCGGGGAGATGATCAGGCTTTTATTCCGGGCGTTGTCTGCCAGTTGCCTTCATCTCTGACAGCTCTCTATTAAATATGAAGTAATACACACTGCCCTCCGGATGTATAAAACATACCTTTCTATATCACTCGATACACCGGCTGGAGGGTTTGATGCTTCCCGCGGGTGAGAGAGAGGAAAGTAAAACTTATCAGCGAGCTCTGTGAAGTTCTTCACCGGTTTGTTTGGACGTCAGTGAAAGGAACGAGTAAACCAGGCTGACGGAGGAGACACAGGGAGCTGCAGCGGGTACCGGTGATTTCACAGACATGGCATGTGTGTCAATAATTCATGGATGCAATTGATTTATTATTGGCAAAGTGCTCTTCTGTGGATCAGAACCCTGCTGGTTGTGATGTCTCATCTCTTCAATCTTGTCAAACAGACTGGGACACTTCAGTTTATGATTTGTGTTCATGAGGGAAATAGAGTTCAGATTACACGGCAGTAACTAAATAACATGTGTCAGCATGATTGGAGACAAGATGAACGATTTGTGTTGATCTCGTCCCTCCTCTTAACCATTTGCTCTCCAAAGAAACTGGCAGTGGGATTAAATCCAGCGTCTGTACTGGTGAAGAGGAAGGTGGATGCTATGAGAACAAACATGACGAGGGTTTACTCCTGTTTAATTTAAAATGGATAATAAGTACGTTCAATCTTAGAAACTGCGGTTTGATTGTAAATCATTTAGTGTGGCAAAGCTGATCCGTCCTCAGCGAGACGTCTGCCGGGAGGTGAATAATCAAGGATCATGAATTACTTTCCCTTATTATTCCGTCATTATTGTTTCTGTTTCTGCTCCGAATCGGAAACATCGGAAGCAACGTGGGCGTAAATGCAGTTTTGCTCCGCCGACGCCCTTTTTTGTATCGACACCGCCAGACGAGTGCGACTGTTAAAGAAGAGTATTTAACACCCGACGTGTCAGCCTGTACAAGTCTTGCAATTAATAATGCATTCTTCAAACTGCAATCTTCAGAGGGGGGAAACACACTGACTGTTCAATTACAAGCAGACGCCAGAAAACTTTTCAAGTATAATTGCTTGTTTGTGTGGAGACTCGAACACAAAGCTCACACTTCTAGTCACGTCTGACTGGATGTGTGTGTGTGTCTGCATTCCTGCAGATGTGATCTTCCTGTCAGGCTGTACATTATAAATGACTCGCCCGGGTTGGAATGATGCCCCCCCCTTCATCCACTGACCCTTTTAATGATGGTGACCTACCAGTAGAGGTTTATTTGCTGCCAGAAGACAGCTGTGAATCCTCATCGCTGGCCAAGTCCTCGCCGCCCGGAGCCCTCGTGTGCATATGGCCTCTATTAAGAAGCCAGCGGTTACAATCACCCGTGCAGGGAAGGAATCATACTCAAGCCCAATTCTAAATCAACTGACTTGTTTCCTGTCATTTTGAAAGATGGGGGTTGGGGAGCAACATACAGAATGTGTGTATACGTGTGTGTGTGTGTGTGTGCATTTGCATGCCCTTCACTTTTCAGAGTGTGAGAGCCGTCGGAGGCTGCTGCCTTTTTTTTCCAGCCTGAATAATTGAAACTCTTGTCCACTATTGTACTTAGAGCCAACAACTGTAGTCATGTGCAGCCTTTCATGTGCCGGCCTGACATCTTTCTGCATTGCAGATGATACGACTTGATGTCTGTGCCAGTTGAATGATGCGCCTGCAGGGCCGGGGCGATAATGACCGAAAGTACAATTGGGAGCGTTCACATCTCGGATGCTTGCCACTCTCAGTTTAATTCAGTCTTCAGAGTGTTACCGCCGTCCCGGTGCCAAACACTGAATCCTCTCTGTCACAAGAAGGGAAGAGCTCAACTGTGGGAAAGTTCTGCTGTCATTTTACATGACAACCAGTCATCTCTACAGTTTGGAGATGTGTTGTGTCGAGATGCAAAATAATTCTATATTTCTTCTGGAAAGGTAGAAAATACAGCTGTGTTCAGTGAAGGTAACCAAGGTTGGAAGCAACAATGGAAATAGACGTATTTTACATACAGTATTTGCATTAGGGAGCCAAAACCAGTTTCATATTTTGGGTTTTAATAACATTAAGGACGTCTCAAGACACGAAGGATTCTGCATCACTTGCATATGCAAAGCATGTTGCTTCCTTTTGTGTGTTGTTGTGTTCTATAGAATATATTTGCCGCCCGTGTCATGCACAGATGCGTTCTACCCTCGTATCCTCCTGCGCTTCACCAAGAGCAGTTAAATATTGTGTTGTTCTTTGAAGCTGGTACATAACAGCGAGTGCTGGAATCGGAGTGTCGCGCTTCTCACATGGGGCTATTTTCAGACCCTCGCTCACGGTTTTAGGAAACTTTCCGCAGCGTTCCGCCGTCCTTGTTTCTCACTGAGATGCAATACGCCTGCAGGAACAGATGAGCCCTTTGCTTTGATGTTCTTCCCTCTTTGATGTTACCATGTCCTTTATATGACACAATTTGCATTCATGTTATTCTTTCACATTATCTTTCACCTTCTTTCGGGATCTGTCTACTTTTGAGGAACTTTTTTTTTTTTTTTTTTTTATACATTTTAAACTGAAACAGATGTTGTTAGCCGGCAGTGGAGGTCAATGCTATTAAAGCGCCCCTGCATCAACAAGTGGAAACTTGTGGAATGCAAGTAAAGCAACAATGTTTGTAATATGAATTGCAACGTGTAGTGTGATTGAATATTAAAGCTGTTTTTTTTATTATGCATCAATCAATCAATCCCGGCGTTTTCTGGGACTCCGAATCACCAAATCAACGATTTGATTTGACAATTATTTTAAAGCCTTCAATCGAATTCAACCATCATTTTGAAAGTAGTTCCAGTCTTGTGTCGTAAGAATAATCTCACATTCAGAAACAGAGGAAGAGTTTCCAATTCTACGTTCTATTTCTTGCCCTGATGAATCTGCTTAAGAAAAACAAACATTTTAACATTTTGTCTTCAGTAAAAACGTTTTTCAAAATCTCAAAATGTTCGTTCTTCCTCGCTTCTAAACAACATGAACTCTCAACTAGATCAGCTGCGGCTCTAAATCTGACATGTGGACACACTTTGAGTTGTTGCAATGCAATAGATGTTATTGCAACTGGTTGAGTGGTCAGGCATTCCTGTGGGGGGGGGGGGGGGGGGGGGGGCCTTTA